>DWEI01003620.1:0-12609 GCA_018245875.1 Mysoria ambigua | reverse complement strand
GATGTACATTTAATTTCTCTACATCAATTTTAATGCATATGATGTGACCTTAATATGTCAAAATTGACCCCTAACTACATAGTTGTTATAGGATTTTTATCGCTGTCATATTTCTAATCGCTCCATTTAAAGAAGTGGGTAGACAACGAAATGAAGTGAATTTTAATCAAAATAAAAAAATCTCGACAGGTTCCAACGGCAATTAGATAATGGTTTTACAAAAACTTCGTTAGTCAACTTTCGTGTCAAACTATATCGTAGCATTTTAATGATTAGATATGTTAGTTTCAATGATGCCATTTGGGGGCAAATATATTATGTTTATGATACATAAGTCTAAACGTTTTCATGTAAAGCGGTCTTAAGCTGCGCTGAGATCGCCTGCGACCACATCGCTAAACAGATACGTAGCGTTTCACACAGATTAATTACACGCGGAATCAAACCAAGCCCGTGCGCTGATAACGATTGCAAATTGGGATAACGAACCGGAATGGCGGTTTTGAGGTAATGGGATATTTTGACTGAGAATTTGTTGGCCGATTTAAACTAAGCGCCCGTGAATTTATTGTTTTGTATATAATTGTTACATGAACTTGGCATTTTATTGATTATCTTTAAGATTAGTTTGAGAAACTAACACAAAGTGTTGTTGTGCAAAGTATTCTTTTGAATTGTCACAATTTTCAGTCGTAGATATTATCAATAGGTGTTTTTTCTATTGCCTAGTATCGTTATAATACAATGGCACTTTTGTTCAATGAAAAATGACATCACGTTTATATCCCCAAAAAGCTACACAGAGTAGTTTAGTATAGTCCTACATTTCACAAGTTATGTTTACGTCGCATTATAAAATAGCGGGTGAGCCTTTTGACATGCACTGCACACGAATGCAGACTGATTCACCGCGTAATGTTAAAATATTTTTTCAAGAGGTTTTATTGCTGGCAATGAAACGATTATAGTAATATTAATCTATTGTAGTAATGTATTTTTTTCTTATGAAGTACTGGCTATATAAAATTGTCTGTAGCTTCACCCTCTATTCTATGGGATGCTCCATAACATAACTGGTGAAAAGTGAACATACTACGCTCCTCTGCCTTCTCTTTCGAGAAATATGGGCATTTAATTTATTGAAATTATTTTATGTTCTCTTTTAGTTAAAGACAATTTTTTTCTCCCTTTTAATAATTACGATCTAGCCTGCGAGGATGACTTATTAAATTCTTACTTAAATTGCTAATTTAGGTTACAGACTAATGAATTAGATATTGATTATATCATATAAAAATATATTCTAGTTGTATATCTGTTGTGGTTGAATTTCAGTACGCCCATCGAAGGAACCCAGTTCCGAGTTGTCCGCGTGAACAACGAGCGATGTCGCCGGCGCGTCTCTCGCCGGTGTCCGCACAGTCCTTTGATAAATGTTGCAGAGCGCGCGTACATACGTATACCCATATCTTTCTTGTAACACCGACATTTTGTCTGCATCACAACAATTTTTGTAAAATTCACGCATTGCTTAACCCACTGGATATTGTCCTCGCCGAAATTTACATATAAGCCCATTGTGATACGTTTTTCAGGACATTTTTCAGGACAGTCAATCTTGTATAATCGGTTCATTTTGGGTTTTCAAGTTCTAAAGGCTTAAAAGAGTTTGTTTTGCAGCTTAACGATGCACTTCACATAATAGAATATAATAAAATAAAGTTTGTTTTCTTAACACTGACACATAAGAAACATCAAGCAACTATTTTAACATGTAAATAAAATCAAAACATTTTAATTAATCGAATAAAAATTAAACGATTATCAATAAAATGTGCTAGTCACTTGATCATGATTCATATTTCGCAATACACTTCCAGACTTACATAAGTTCTGAGGCATCGACGTTAACTCATAGTATTGTAAATTAAATCTATGTGATGTTGTATCAATACTTAGCGGGGTTATTCGACATTCCTGAGTTGGAGTCAATTTAATTTAATTTAGTCATACTTATAGGTATATTACATACGAGATACTACGAAGAAGACAGCCTACGACACAAGGCAATAACTATGTCGGCGACATAAGTAAACACGTATTATTGTTGCTATGCAGAAACGCTGCTGTCTTTCATATGTAGCGCTAGTCTTTCATATCGTCCTCTACTCCAGACGGCAGGATATCTAGTGTTGTCAGCGTGAATATTAACAAGGCGTTGTCGAGTCGCTCGTCGGCCTTCAGACAATCCTTTGATAAACGCTGCGCTATGCAGAAGACGAGACGATTGGCACTCGACTCTTCTCTTTTGCTTTATTTCAAGCAAAGTTTTGTTCTGTTTATGTAAAACACTAGTTGTATACCATAAACGATCAAACCATTTCACAGAATTTTTTAACTTTCTGGCTTTATTATCTGCTAGGAATGTTCAAGCGCAGTTCGAAAGCGATTCAGCTTAGCAGCTAACGCGTGTGTCAGTAGTTTTTAAGCCGGCCGCAAGAGTTTTGTGGCGGATTTACAAAACAATTATCGTATGACCGCAAGCCGGTTGTTTTGTTAAATGTTGGTTGATTTAAAAAACTTTTTTCAATGTGTTGTACTTGTAAACTTTAATTTGCACTAGATATATAATATGTACCAGAAAATATTAAATCAGTTTATTAGTAGACAAGATATTACAATACGACCGTACACGCTGGTGAACTGTAAACTTGCCAATATTACATATTTTCAATTTGTAATCTTCCGCTCGCCCGCGGCGCGGGTTAAAAAGAATAAGGCATAGGTATTCCAATGATTACTCTCCAACGAAGGGGATGAATGAAACGATACATTGTAACATTACCTTTTATATCGGGAACTCACAAGATCGTGAAAGCATTAAGCCGTAATGCTTTCAATGTGCGTTATTATCAAAAGCGACCCTAAATTTTACGTGTACGTCTCAATAACATAGAACATCACAGTACGTGGAAGTAAATTTGTTAGGTAACCTCCGTAAATCCGTCCGTTTGAGTTGGATCACGTTCGGCAAATGTTTGCCAACCGAACATACGCCGAGACGATCGGCTAATAGAAAGATAAATGCGTTCGAAGTTTGACTTTCGATCACTCGAGAGAAGTTTCGTTTATTCATTATTGTTACGATATAATAAATCAAAGAAATTATATAAATAGTGACAAGAACAGGATCAGTTGTACTATCAGAGAATGCGAAGCGTATGCGGCCGTGACGCAGTCGTATATTGGTCTGTCTCGGGCAATTGATGCGAAAACATCAATGTTTTAATCTAACATCGATACATAATATTGTTTGTCTTCCGGGACTTGGCCTATACAGCCAATGAGAACATTCAGTTGATCAATGTCGGTATGAATATGGCTATAAGTCATCTGTAAATAACAGTTCTAACCACAAATCGTTTATTATTACGCTGGATTAGATCTAGTATTCGTTAGCATGTAGGTGTAAAATTTGGGCAATTTACGTATGAATGTGTTAGGTTTATCTGTCTATTATTTGTGGCTAAGTGCTTTCTATTTACAATCAAGTGTAGTATTGTACTCTACTGAATTAATCCGAATACTTATAAAACGTTACATGAGGTGAAAGAAAACGTATGAATAAATGTCAATTTACCAATGGTCATTCGGTGCATATAAAATAAACAGACACAGGAAAAAAACTGATATAGGCAATATCCATTATATATCAAATATGTTACATTTCATAGCTGGAGTAGGCCTCCCCTAAGGGGGGTTATGTCCATAATCCCTATGCTGAACATTGGAGTTGATAATGGCAGAGCAAGCGTCCTCGCACCACCGACGTTGCTGTCCATAGATGGCCGGAGCAGTTAGCTGTGCCTAGGCAGATTATACCATATAGTGGTCTGCCAGCGCCGAGTCTAGTCGCCTCTTATAATACCCAGCACAGGGTCGGGAATGCATTCATACTCCGCCCTAATACGGACACAGACAGTAAAAAAACGGTGCATTAATTAACAAATTGAATTACGTTCAAACATAAAAAAATTAACCCACCCTTACCTATCTATGTCACCACGACGTCAATATACGGCGTGCAATTAGCCAAAGCCACCTCATATCACATGGTTAATACATTTAAAATGTATCAAAGGTGTGGCAACCATCCATATCTTAGAACATGTTAATTATTCATAGTAGCGGCGGAATTAGTGGGCCCGGCGAAATTGTACCCACCCACGCAGTAAACGGTTGATTTTATTGCGCAGTTCGCCGGCCGCCCTAAATTTTAGGTACGAAATGGTGACAGTTTAAAAATACGATGGCCCTTATTGTTTATGGAACAATTTACTGTACTGTACAAATTGATACGTCTGAACATGTAGACTCGCTTTAATAGAGCGTATGCTTGTTATAAAGATTAAACAAAATGTATCGATTATTTACATTCAAATTCTTTAGCACATATAAAGAATAATTCACTCTTTTCTTCCATTTGATACCTCTTAACGTATTCACTCGTTTCTGTACTACATATATGTATGTTATATAGGTATTAAATATGTTGTATCGATTATTTTCATATAAATAGTTTGGTTTTTTTTTGTTGTGGCGAGTAAATCTGAGCAGGAATCTGCCACGTGGCCGGTCGACGTCCATAACATAGCGGCTAGCCGGAAATAGGATCACAGGAACAGGATTTTTGCGGCTGTTAATATAGTTAGTATTTTATATGTTTATACCACACTCGTATTAGTAAAGAAATTATAATAAAAGTTTTATTTCAGAATGTTTGTCGAATATTCTAGAATGGCGCATTGACCATGGACTTAATGTATATATGTATATTCAATTAATTAGCCGTCTGTTCACATTGTACATGCTCTCTTTCCCAAGTCCAAAGTGCCAAGAAATATATTTATATATTATTATTTGTTGTTTCCAATAGACGGGTATGTAGCAGTCTACTTACCCGTTTATTGGAAAATCATTTTAAAGGTCTGTTGTGTGGGAGACTGACTTCGTCACGCCCACGACAACAGCTTGACATTTACTTCGACATGAACTTAATTGTCTAAAACATTTTATTTGTGTTCTGATATCTTGGCGGGTTTTTGAAAAAAATTGTTACGTGATACTTTTTCTATTTCTGATATAGGCCATTTATAAGAACTACAAATCCGCAAGAAAACATTTTTGCGTTGAATTATATTCGTTAGTTTTTTTTTTTCAATACTTTAGATGACAATGTGTATTTATGTATTTATTTTGCTTTGTCGGACATTGTAATGGACGATTACTCACAAATCCATAAATATGGATTTATAGAAAGCTAACATCAAACCGTGAACGCCATTTAATCCCCACCCGTACAACTAAAACAAAACAAATGCGAAATAGGTATTTTGGTATCGCGTTCATGTTCAATGGAGCTTTACAGGGCAGGCTTTTGCAATATTAATTGGAATTTCTATTTCCACTGGTAAAATTACATTTGCGTTAGGCATTTTCACACATCATAGATATAGCTGCCTGGACCATAGATATATCGACTGCCTCGTTGGTCGTTTGACTACCATGTTGGTTGTGTTGGTTGCAAGTGCGACTGCCCAGAGTCGGAAGTTTTACCTGTATGTTTGTTTGTAACCGACTCGATTAGGCAATATGTCACGGTGAGAGATCATATTTAATTGGAACTTTTCACATTTGTCAAAAACCGATAACAATTCAATAATTCGATTAAACTATCCGATAAAATAAATAAATAATGAACGAAGCATAAATAATAGTTAAAAAACTATTATGAAAAACATGCTTTTAGAGTTAATCAAGCTAAAAATTAAAAAATAATTCTTCATATAAGATTAAAATTACTAAAGATAAAATAAATTAATATCACTGTTGTAAAAGCGTAGGGTGCTCAATATATATCTTTATAATTTTTCATTAGTTTCATTACGAAATGCCGAGTTAGTTTAAAAGATCAAAGCACCCCACGCTTTAAGAGCAATGACATTAATTTTCTCCTTAGTAAATTTATTCATATGTTATAATATAATTCTAGAAGTGTGTCTTTTTTAAATCATTATTCTAATATTAGTTGTTATTCAAACGTCTTTTATGGCGTAAGAGAAAACGGTTAGTTTAAAAGATCAAATCCGAGTTAGTTTAAAAGATCAAAGCACCCTACGCTTTAAGAGCAATGACATTAATTTTCTCCTTAGTAAATTTATTCATATGTTATAATATAATTCTAGAAGTGTGTCTTTTTTAAATCATTATTCTAATATTAGTTGTTATTCAAACGTCTTTTATGGCGTAAGAGAAAACGGTACATTTTCTGGGCTTTGTGGAGATAACATCTTCTTTACAGGTTATTTTAAGAAGATGGACAAATTGTCTCGACAATTTTTATGAGAGTTAATTAAAACAAAATGTCCGCCTAAACATTATTTTCATGTTGGTAGGATTTTTTAATAAATCTAATGTTGTCGTTATTCACAGACAGAACAATAAAAATAACGCTTCTATCATTTACGTAAGGATAGTACTTTTGTACTGGGTGCTCTTTGCCTCTCCAGTGGAACGGGTAGCTACGTTTGCACATGATGTTTATGTCCTTGTAGTCAGCCTCTCAAACAACAACAAACGCCACGCTAGGTTTCTTAACTTGACACATGTTAGGCGTACTTTATTGGGTCACACAAAGCTATGACCAGCTTGTCATCATGAACACTAACAAGTCCGTCAGTTCAAGCTCAGCCTTCACGAAACGATAAAGGGCCAATTAGTTGGCTTTCATTATAACGGTTTGAAAGTTAATCGATTTAGCGAACTTAGTATAAAGCCCTACTGTGATTAAGAAAACTTTGAATGTTTTGGGCCGTAAGTTTTTTCTCTCGACGCCCTCGACGTGAGCCGCCGACGTTTTGGAACAACGGCGATTAGGATGGAAACATTTTTACCGAATTACATGAGTTTAAGACGTAATATTCGATGTATATTTAATAGAGACTCGTATCTAAAGATTGTTAGTTGAATGGTATATTCGTATTTATTGCGGTGAAATACATTAACATGGATGGTGTTAATATTATTTGAAAAGACATTCACATCATGTTTCCCTTACATTTACGTTACATAGTAATAGCCCGCATCGTTGGACTTAATTTGAAATCAAACATTTTTATAATTTCAGAACGGCTAGTCTGCGTGAAGTATTGGTCAAAGTTAAACAAACTCTACGCATTACAAGTGAAACAAATACTAATTACGTCGGTTAATGCGGCAAGCTCAGTTTGCTTATTTCAGCGTCCAAACTTCGTTTAATTTTCAGCTTAATATCTCGTATATTCTCGTATAACATCAATGATGATAAAAACAATAGAAGTTTATTTTTAATGTAAAGGTATTATCACATCGCACACATTTCTTGTTGGTTTTATATTTACCGCAACAGCCGTGTTTACTTGCTCCTACGCTATAACGTTTTCTCTTGTATAGGGACAGTTACGTGTTGAATTATGCAAATACCTAATCAATAACTAAAAGCAGATCAGTACCGTGATGCTTTTTATGCGTGATGAGGTTATATGGCCTAGCGTGTTGCATAATCTGGTTTTAAATACACTTGTAAACGTTACACCAAATTTATCACATACGGAAATTTGATAACGTACACATATCAATGTAAAGCATGGGAAAATATAGCTGTGATGTTAAGTTGTGTTGTTGTGTTACGATAAACAATAGATCTGTGTCGGGGCGAAGTTGGAATACATTCTCTGACCTCGTGCCGAAGCACGGTGCGGTAAGAGACGACTAAGCTCGGCACTGGTAGATCGTGGTATAGCGCGGTCTGTTTAGGACATCTAAATACCTTAGCTGCCCATGATCAGCAGCGTAGGCGGCGCCAGAAGCTGTGCTCTCCGATCCCCAACCCGCTCGTCCATCGTGGGGATTATGGGCACAACCCCTCAGGGGCGGACTATGTCCAGCACTGAACCGTAATACGCTGATGATATAAAAACGATGATACGAGACGAGATACCGAAGCTTTACCAAAGACGAAGTATTACGATTACATAATACAATATGCATATATATCTAAGAGAATAACTATCTTCGTATTAACGCGAACAAAACAAAACAGATTTATTTTACTGACGCGACGTTAAACGAGCACAATTTATTGAACACCCTCAGCTACCCGACGTAATTTATACTACTCACACAACATGTATATGTTCTTTAGAATTTCGGCTTTAACCATAATTTCTACTTTATCGAACGGCGTGCCATGTTTGGTTAGAAGGGTCGCGGCGGTTGTTTACGCGCCACGTCGATATTGTGTGCCTTTACAGTGTTCAATGATCTGAATTGTTTGATGTGATTATCGAATCTGATTCTCGTAATGGTATACCGAGAGTTACGTGGAACTTGAGCATGCAGCTGTACCGAAGTTCATGATTAAGTTTTTGTTTTATGTTGTTTCTATATTTGTAATTAAAATGAGATAATAATAATAATACATTTTATAATAACATTAGGGGACTACTCCGCGCAGTGTTTTGGCCCCGAATTCGGCCTATATTGTGAAGACAAATTTATTCACCTCATGATATGACAATATTAAGTTTGTATTATTGTTACTAAACTATCCCGTCTGGTGCCTCAAGGATAGGCAGACGGCTAAAATCGCCATCGCCAAAGATATCTCTATCCTCACAGACCTGCGTTCTTCTTCTTTACCACTTAATACAAATGTTTCATAAGTGACGGTGACCACGTACCATCGGGTGGGCCCTCTGCTTGTCTGCTATGCTGTTTACCTATTAAAAAAAGCACTAAACTGAGGAAGACGAAGACAAAGTTACCAAACTGATTAGATACCAGCTGATTGTGAGTCAGAACTCGCCGAAAGCGGCGTACGTGTTATTTTTAACTTTTATAAAAACAGAGTATGATACGACAATAATTTAGCGTTTGTCAAGTTTAGAGTTACGGCCGACGTATAATATGTATAACATGCTGAAGCCTAATCCTCGAAACTCCGTGCACGAGGGTTCCCAGATGATAATTTAAAACAATTACAAAAACATTGCTTAGGGACGAAGACAGATAGGGAAGAGAAGGGGCACGTAATGAGAGCGCAAGCCATTGCTTAGTTGTGTGAAAACTTTGAATAGCGACATTTTTAAAATTCTGTTTTCTCCTTTTTAAAATTCAATTTTATATTTTTCCATTCGATATATTTTGTTGCAATTGTTTTCAGATGAAAATGAACCAGAAAAACAATTTTTAGTGATAATATCTATTCCCCGTGTCCTCTAAGCAGATTATATTTTTGTTTACATGAATTCTAATGTAGGGTATAGATGATTGTATAGATCTATCATTTTGCAAAAGTTTGTTTTTTAGTTTGTCTGTGAAACAGCGTAGATAGCACATACGCGCTTGTTCGGCTTAAGTTGCAGAGTTACTTTGTATAATAAACTTGGTACGTTGGAGCGAATTTTTAAAATGCAAATTTGAGTCATCCGAGATAACCATTTACTTGAGCTAGTTTGTGTGACAAATTGAAAGCGCCAGCAAAAGACATTAAATAATGATAAAACGAGATGTTGTGAATTTGTCACAGTCACGTCCTCGTGGGGATTACAGTTGTACCTACATATTTCGAAAGTTATTAAAACAACGCGTTTTACGATTTTTATAATAATACTTTCAAATTTAAGTGGGTGATGTAATACTATTTAAATGGAAAAAAATGATTTACGCTAAGTATCAATATCTCGTAGGTCAGCGAAATTATCTAGCCCATACTAACATTCGGTTAATAAGTTATTTAATCCAGCTAACATTTAAAAACATATAAAACGCTCAATAACATTTGAAAACATCTAACAATATTTAAAAAGCTTTGAATTGTTTGTTTGGTAATAATTAATTGTGGTATTTTATGACAGAATTATGACTCTTTATAAAATTGTTAATTACAATCGCTATATGTAGCAAGAAAGCTATTTAAGCGCTTTAATACCAACGTGACAATCCGTTAAATCAACGTTTTACCGCGCCCGGCTATTATCGGCCACTACCAGCCGCAGAGCGACGCTTAGTATGCATAAGAGCTGTTATTCTAGCGGCCACACTCACTCTCCGGCCTTGCCTCTAACCCGAGCTCCCAATGTTTCAATTCCATTATACGGTGTGTTTGTACATTAACAGAACCAAAATGTACGCTTTTACGTTCATCGGAGAGATAAATTTCTTTTGTCTCACTCTCTCTGTGTTACTTGTTAAAATATACCATTGAAGATAATGTGAATCGTATTAGTATTATATATATATATATATTATTCATTAGTTCATGACTTTTGTTTTTTTTACAGTTTTTGTCCGAAGATCTTGTATTTTATTTTGAGTATGTGTATAGGCGTGCGCGCGTGCGTGTAATTTGAAAATAACACGAAATGCTATACAAAATCTACTTATGAATGAAATTCTGATATTGTATCGCAAGGTTGATAAGGCTATCCACGTCGTGTGGCGTCAAGCTTTTAATTCAGCGCGCGAGCCCGAGAGGGGTCAAGGTGAGTGTAGTTCCACTGGTGTCGAGAGCGCGCCGCCGAGAGCTCTCGGCAGGGCCGCGTGTTTAACGACCACCGCTCTGCCGTCCCCTGAATATTGAACACCGGCGACTCGTTCCCGAACACCCAATGGGTAGTTTTCGCGTTGCCGACTGGCATGTGCTATTATATTAGATCATACTATCGATCTGTAAAATTGGTTAAATTTAAAAATAAAAAGAAATAATAAATGGTAAGCTTTAATCTAATATGTACAAGCTGAATTTATTTTATATAATCGAATAATATTATGTCACTGCATGGTGGATTTATTCAATTGGTTGTAAATAATTCGCTAAAGTCTCTTCCGTTAATACTACGTCATTATTTTTACACTACCACATTTTGTAATTTAATTTTTCTAGTAGTGGTTCAGAGTCTGGATATGAGCCCGATGCTTGGTAATAGGCTCACCACCTATTCCATAGTGGCACGTAAACGTAACTGGTGAAACGTGGGAGTGTTCTACATTCTTCTGTCTACCACTTCGGGGATTACAGGCGTGAAGTTACATTTAAAGTCATGTTATAATATCCCAGTGTCTACTTGTATTTCCATGTATTTGTATTGTACAGTATACATTTGATTATATTTTACTTAGTATAAATATATTTTTATCGATGTCACTCCTATATTTATTTGTATTTTAAAAAATATGACATTGTACCTCGATATACACTTCAGTCCATACAAAGCATGTACAAAAATTATACGCTGTAAATCAGTCTTTTCGTTAATGGAAAAATGCGGTCTCATTTTGTAAGCGATGTAACATTCCGTAATAAAAATGATATGAATATCAGGCCACAATGAAAAGGCTGTTAGGTTGCTGATTTATAGAGTGCCATTTTATTTAATGGTAGTGCAATTATACAGTTCGAGATACAACGCGACATTTTCGTCGTACATAATGCCCAGCTACCAGCTTTTGTTGCGACTTATAAAGATGACCTACAAAACAAAATTAGATTTAGTTCTTTGACGGCACACATGGTTTTAGGTCGCGCTCGGTAATCTTTTTAGGTCACGAATAAAACTGATATCAACGGAACGTACGTACTCGTACGTGTAACATGTTTCTAGAGACATCATCTACTTTGAATTTAAAATGACATGCACCTCTGTGGATTTTAAATTTGTTTTTTTAAGTTTAAAGAATTTTTCATTAAGCTCTGCGTGTTTGGTTCAAGGCAACATTAAGACTTAATTTTGATGGCCACCTTGCTGAACTTTTGTTTTAAGGTAAAGGTGATTTTACACGTAAAGTTTAATATAAGTAAATGTTTTATTAAACATTAATTTGAGTATTAATTATTAAAAGTGCATACTGGAAGAACCGTTTAACCTGTACGTTGTCTTTTTATATGACCTGTATTTTTGTATATGTTCTGTTTCGAAGGTTTGATACGCTTCACCTGAAAGTAATCTTTGAGGGACACATCTCATTAATCTTAGTAATTTTACTTCATAATGTATCGTCAACAGAACATTGGTCTATCCGAAATAATTTTGTTTCATTTACACGTTCGTTTACCGTAATAAAAATGTTCATATAACTATTGCTATGTTATGTTGTAAAAACAAAAACAGATCTAATAACATCAGTACACATATATTACGGTCGCCCTCGAGAGACTGGAGTATCGGGCAACTACGTCACACTTTTCATCCACTTATATAATGAAATAAAAGTTGAAAGCTAAAATAGGCAGTTTTAAGCACAGAAAAATATTTAGCGCAATTTCGGTATGGATTTTTTTTTATTCTAGATATATTATTTACAAATTTTAATGTATAGTAAGAAATAAATGTTTATTGCAACATATTTTTATCTTAATATTATAGAAGGCGTCGTGTTGGTTGCAAGTGCGACTGCCGATCGAGAGGTCCCGGGTTCTATTCCCGGGTCGAATGCTACAAAATTTTCTATTTAGAAAATTTTCTACTAGAAAATCTGGTAAAATTTCTAATAGAATTCTGGTAGTGGTTC
>DWEI01003619.1:0-12610 GCA_018245875.1 Mysoria ambigua | reverse complement strand
GTGTAAAACGGAGGCATACGCTGAGTGAGGTCAATACTCACCTACCTTGGACAAGTAGGCTGGATATTGGCTGAGTATGAAGTCAGAAGTATCTGAAACCGTCGCGTATATATGAAAATAGTTGTGAATATATAAATAACATGGGGCAAGTTTGTAAGGATAGAAGTAGTTGGCACTTGGTTCTCTCTGGCTACCCCGTAACGGACCCGGCATAAAGATGTGTAATCTTTCGTAATTGAGTAAAACTGTTTGTGTAGGTATATGCAAAGTCTTAAAATGTTCATTGCACAAATTTAAACATTATATATCGCCATTTTCGATGTATACTGTGTCAAAATATTCATGTTAAGATTGCCCGTGACCTATCCAGAGGTAGGTAGAGGTGTTTAAAACACACCGACGATTCACTAGTTTCATTTACGTCCTAACATAGAGTCGTTAGTGAGAGGATGACCGCAAAACCGTACACCGGATACAAATCTAAACTCCGTGCCAGTACAAAAAATATCTAAACGTACACGATATTCGTACTATACGATGTACAATAACGATACGATACGGCTGTACGATACGAAGGAATGCAAGATGTAAATCATCTTGGAATTTATTATTCTGACATGGGTTTCAATAAATATTCCATTCGGAGCACAATGCGGTAACATTTGGACTTCATACAATGATGCTACCGAAGGGTCTGTCTAACAATAACAATAAATCTCCCCGGAGCGTTAATTTATTAATGATGTTGGTAGTATTTATGACATTGGTATTTTCAATGGTAAATACGTCGGTAAATAATTTATAAAACTATCACTGATATTGAAAGGATCACGAGTCATCGTATCGTTCTCCTGTTGGGTTGACTCTCGAAACAAATTTAAGGACATAGTCCACTACTTTGCTGAATGAATGAATTGACATTGTCAGTCTACCATAGTCAGTCTACCATACGAATGGGAGATCGATCATTAGTCTTGAAGAACATTATACACTTTAATTTTAAAGTTGTTTTTTATCTTTATAGCATTTGATGTCTATTGTTAGACATATACATAACACATGTTTAGTTTTAAGCATATAGATATTTTTTTTTAAATCAGTGGTGTCAAGAATTAAATGGCACTCCTTGAAATGAATCTATATATGGTTGCCATTGCTTCTTGGATATTTATACTATTTGAGTGTAACAACAATTTGTTTCAAGTACATCATAATCATCAAAGTTCATTGCTGGACGTAGATCTCCCTCGAGGGCGTTTTTTCCCATAATCCCCACGCTGAGCATTCGGGTTGGGAATCGCAGAACGCAGCCTTTCTCACCGCGTACACTGCAACCCGTCCAATTGAATTCATAACCAATCAATAAACATTAATTTTCAATCAAATAAACCACCTGCAACGTACCAGGAAGCGTTACTACGCCATATTCATTATTTACCTAATCACATTGCGAAACATTTCACGCGATAATTGTCACGCTTTTTGCCTTTGGCAACAAAAAAAACACAAAACAAAGCAATCTCCTGCTATAGACAATCACCGATCTCTTTCAAATTATACCAATCAACTGAATTAGTCGCGCCGGAACAGATCGAGTCATTCCAATACCCGAGGTACAGCACGGATAAACCCATTTCCACGTATTTTAGGTAACGCAACCGGGTTTTTGTCCATTGGTCATTCGCAAATGGATACCGTTTAGATCGTATATATTTATTACTAATAGTTAATGGTTCAATTCTATTCATTTTTTTTTATGTATATAGGTCAAGTAGAGTACACTATATTCCACTCTCTAGGGTGTCAAATATTTCAATTCGGAATACGGTAACAATTACAAAATCATAAAAAATAAAGAAAAAATACATCCATTTATTATACCATATGTTAATCATAATTTAATGCCTTAATAATACGTTTAATAATGCAATAAATAAACAATTCCCTTTAATAAACCTACGAAATTGAGTTACCAAATTTTTCACAAATTCCATTTTTTCACGCACTTTAACAATTAACACACGGTCCTTTATACCTTAGTTTAATATTTTAGTAATTGATTTAAAAAAAATATTTATAATAGCAGTTGTCTTTAGTAAAGATTAAATTTCTAACACTAGACATAACAAATTTCAATTTTCAACTAAAACTCCTTCTACTGTTATGACATGTGATTCCTTCATTCCTTTTACTTGATTTATTCCTTTTACTGTTTTCACTTCGGACATTCATTTCCAGGCAGGTTAGATTAGGTAAGTAAATTTTCTCAGCAATGGTATTTCACAGGTCACCTTACATCGCGAGTACATTAACTATTACATAAAAACAATATTAACTATACTATCATGCAGATTGTAAACAGATAAAATAATTTATCGTCAACTTGCACGCAAGCCAACGAATCGATCTTACTGCGCTCTGGCCCAGCATACCGACCGTTCTGAGAAGCAGACACATGTTAAATAAATTAAACTCCATACTCCTAACTTCCCCATGATTCTCTTTGCCGCAAGTATAATAAAGAGACAGACACGCATCGACATCCAGATATGTCACCCGATGATAAGAGCTGATGAAATCCATTCAACGCAGATTCATCACAACCTCATGGTAGACTCATCATAACTCATCACACTAACCATTTGTAAGGGAAAGCGGACATGTTGTAAAGAGATTCGCAACGCATCAACCCCATAAACACTCATGGCCCCCGGAATATTCATATTTATGTACTTAAAATTCTAGTGATTTCAGCAAAAAATATGACCAAATTAAGCAATGATAATTATGTTTGTAATTATTTGGCGTACTTTGCCGCAGAAAAAAGAAAAGGCAACCACATAAACTTGGAAATAAAGAAATAAATAAAAATAACACGTACAAATAAATAAAATTGGATTGTCTGTTTGTAATATTGAAATAACGGCCTTTTACAAAATGCATATGTATATATAGATACACGGTACATATACCGGAAAATATTTTTTTATTATTTTACCTGTCTGTTTGTTCCGGCTAATGTCTGGAGCGGCTGCACCGATATTGACGAGACTCATCATAGAATTTATTAAATCCCACGCGGACGAAGAAGCGGGCACAGCTTGTATTCAATTATATTTACAAATATTAAAATCACAGTCAGAAATAATAATATATTCAGATCTTTAACGGCGCGATCGTTAATACTCAAATGAAATAATAGCCTCATGAATTAGTAGATCATTTTCAGGACATGACAGGACAGGACATAAATGTACACGAATTATACCAAAAAAAGGGACTTCACATAAATGTGGCGTAACACTTGCATTGTCCCTAATAAAACTATAAGATCCTTTACTAAGCGCGGTCGCATATTTTATGTTTATGAACAATTTTATTATGTTTGTAAATAAACAATAAGAATTTATTTCGTCATGTAGTGTTTACGACAAAACACTACTAAGCAAAATAAAATTATCCAGCGGTAAATTAGGGTCGCCGAGAATACAATTGTTAGCGTTTTAATATTTTCTTTAAAGTTTAGGTGATTCCCGTCGCGTTCAGTTGTTATTCCGGTATGGTACAAAAAACTAGAAAAAATTATAAACTATTTACATTATTATCATTTTTATCACTTACAAACTGATAGAGTAATCAATAGATATCCATAACGGTGACGGATAATATTATGGGCAAACTTGCACAGCTTATACTCGTAGTTCTCAAAAACATCATGTAGGCAAGTGACGTCTGCCAACCCGCACTTGCCCTGTGTGGCTGGATGTGACGTTAACCTCCACATTCTGAAATGGGTGCCTAACAGTGGAACTATAAAGAGTTAAAAAAATTATATCACGGACCAAGCAATGCAGTAATATAAACATAGAAGTTTTTATCTAACCTTATCACAAAGAAAGATAAATGTAATTTTCTTTTTATTGAAAACTCAATTGTGACAACCCTGCGAAAGAAGACGATTTATAGCGAAATAAAATGTTTAGCAGACCTCCAGAGAGTTTTCAAGAGATACCGCACTGTATACAAAGTCTGGGATGAGTGTGAGTTTGATGTTCCTCAGACAGTCCTTCCAGAAACTGCTTTGCGTGTATGATGAGAGTCATGAATGTAAAGAAACACTCGTATATCAGGTGTATTAGCATAGGAATATATGAATTTCGGTGGTCTGTGCCACCTCCGTAAGCGTCCTGGTGTAACAGTTTAAGAAAAATAATAATCGTACATTCATTTATTGCTTTTATACATATATTTATTTATACGTATATTTTATTTTCTGTAATGTATACATAGCTAAGAAGTCTCAACTGTGGCCTCGTGACGATCGGGAAACTATTTCATGTCAACTAGTGCAACCACTGAAAAAACATACGTGTATTAGGCCGGACATAATTTTATTACCTACTTACGTGTTAATTTAATATAAATATTATAGAGAACTAGTCGTATTGTGCAAAATCAAATGTATGCCACTCAAGGTCGCTCATGTCAATGTATCATACCATATCCGGTTTCATTACTAACGAAATCCACATATTAAAATACCAGTAATAAAAATGAGTAGTTTCTCTAATATTCGAATAACAGTCGATAAGTTTTCCGGCTACTTCCCATTTTAAACGTTTAATTAAAAACAGTTAATGAAAATATTATAAGTGGCAAAAAACACTGAATGTTTTAATTTATTTCCTTGTGTACTTGAATTTTAAATTTTTATCAACATATTTGAATAAATGACTTATTTACTGAATGAATGAATGAAATGAAACTTAATGAATTTTAATAAGACAATTTTTCAAGTTATAAAAAAAGTCTCAATTTTATCTATGATATAGTCACCCTAGTCAGACAACCTTTTTAATACATCCAAGAAGTTTTCCTTTCTTTATCTCAAATTCTGACATAACATAGCTCGTTCGCTGCACAGTCCATTAATTTGGCTTCTAACTTGACAACTGTCCTTAGTTTACAAAACATAAATAAACTAAGTCGTGGTTGCAATTTATCGAACGTTCTGGAAAGCTTTCAAAACGATTTGAATATTTTCAAGTGTAGTTTAACGACATTTTTTTCATAACATAAAGCGTTCTTATTATTAGCGGCGCACTTTGAATACATTCTAAAAATAAATTTAATTGTATTATCGATTCGATTTTGGGCTACAGAGGCCAGTGAACACAAACTCAAATAACGACCGGATGGTTTTTCTATAAAATACCCATAAGTTCCACTAAACATAGTTTCCATTCAACTTAAAGATCCTCTGCTACATGACATCAAAGAAAAACATTGGTTTTCTAAGGGACGAGAAAACGAATAAAATGTATTAAATAAAATATGTTAGATTATTTTTTTGTAACATCGAATAATATAACTTCAATATCTTAAACATTTTTAATTTTCCGCTAATAAAATCACTAATGTATTCACTAATCACCAGAATCACCACATGATTTCTGTATCGTGAGACTGTGACACACATATAAAAAATATCAAGCACGGTAAAGTAGAACAATCATAATGAGTAATTAGACACTAAAACAATCATATACTTAGACGCGAAGTGAATCAATAAAAAAATTACGGTAGTATTACATAATACGATTATTAATGTATTATTGCACAAGGAATGTAAAAATATTACGTTCGTAATGTGAGTACTTAATTATTATATTACCTTGCAATTAGACACCTAATTATAAAAAAAAAACATAATAATAACACAATAATTATATTTGTCTCGTTGGTCGTGTTGGTTGCAAGTACAACTACCTATCGGGAGGCCCCGGGTTCGATTCCCGGGTCGAATACTACAAAAAAATCTTCTAAGTTTTTTCTAGTACTGATTTTCTAGTACTGGTTCGGAGTCTGGATATGTGCCCGATGTATGGCAATAGGCTCATCACCTATTCCATAATGGGACGTAAACGTAACCGGTGAAACGTGGGAATTTTCTGCATTCCTCTGCCCACCTCTTCGAAGATAATAGGCGTAAAGGTACGTCTACGTTTAATTATATTTATCAATTCATAAAAATTATTCGTTTTATAAAACAATGATAATTAATATCATTAATTTAATTATGTTTAATATGATTAAGGTAATGATTATAAAAAATATTATTTTTACCGCCAAATTAATTAAAAATATAAATAAAATGCCGTACCTACACAAAACACCACACAAATTTACTGATAAAATTTTATAATAATATATATCACAAAGCTACTCTCACATAACAATACTAATAAGTGAATATGTGATATATTAATATCTGAAAACAAAAAAAATAAAGTTCTATTAAGAATTATTTTACATCCATATCACTTAACTAAAGATACATTCAATACAAATGTTACCATCTCGTCCGAATTCAATTAATACATTTTTTATAGACTCTATGACGCAATAATTATGATAACGGACAAAAATACCAGCGAACATGTTTATATTTAGTACACGTCACTCAGTTGACGCAGACGCAGTCGCTCCCACCGTTAGGTTAGGAGTGCACGCGTGTTGATATCGCTTCGTATTGTGCTGTGCTGTGTTAAAGAGATTAAAATGGTGAATCCAATTAATTTACAAGATGTGAATAAGGATGAACTGAAGAAATTCCTTAATTCGTTCGACCACGTGTTCTCTGACTGTGACGGTGAGTTATGTTGCGTCATTTTAATTCGGCACCGACGATGTGTATATGCGACTGTATGTACGCTTACTCTATTTGGTGAAAAAAAACCGTTTTTCATCAATATTGTATGTAACATTTCGGTCGTAATTAAATATGTATGTAATTATCATCAATTTATTTGTCCGTAGTAGCATATCGTTAAATTAATAAATAATTTTATAAATAAATTGCTATTTAATTTCACCAACACCCCTCGATTTGAATTATATCTATACTTGTATATAGATTATTTACGTACATACATACTTCTCTACACTCCAAGTCCCTCGCGGCATAGGCAGAGAGTATAGACTACCAAATATCTCTCTATATGAAGTATGTTATGTAATACAAATATACGTTTAATTATATACCGTATTAATAGAAATCGTGTCATTGACATACAGCGATCCTCGTTGTTATAGTTCCGTATTTTTTATTATTACTGTTATTAGGTTCAGTTATCGTATGGTCTATAAATTATCTTCATACTCATATGTCTGCTGTGTAAATTGTAGGTCAATATCGTGTTCCAATGTTAAGCAATTTTCATCGTAATGTTCAGTCGACGGTGACCAATTTTTAAATTTATTTTATTCATGTTTAATTGCGTAGGTGCCTAACGTTCATAGGTATATATTTTAAATATTTAAAGTTTATATTTTTAATGTGAATGCTAAATTGATTATTATTAATACATCATAAATCTGAAATTATTAACCACAAATATTGTATATTATATTTTTTTAGTATATTAATTAACTAATGTCTCAGTTTTAGGAACCACAAACACAACCTGTTGAGTTAATATAACACATAATCACTAGTTTATTTAAATACATATTTTCCTAGCTCATTATTCGTTAAAAGAACATATGGATATGTATCGTGATGTCTATCAGTGTAGAGGCGGAGTAAAGCACTTTACGTGCCCGTGCCAGGACACCAGAGAGAGAGAGAGAGAGATAGTATAGCGTGGTCTGTTCCAAGTCCTGGAGTATCCTGCAATTCCTAACCCGCGTGTTCAGCCTAGGAATTATACGCAAAAATTCCTTCGCAGAGGCCGATGTCGTAGTGGATTCAGACAGGCTGATGACGATCGGTGTATATTTTTATCGATCGATATAATATGTATATTATTGTATCGATATAATATGTATTGTCTTTTATTACAATGAATGATCAAATTGTTTATCGTGATTGGTTACAAGTGGCACGAAATTTTAAGCAATAATATTTAATAGCTACGAGGAAATTTAAAACAAGATATTTTATGCTTCGTAATGTTCATACGAGAATTGCCATTCATTAAATTACACATTTTCATGTAACAATGATTCGGTAGTTTTGAAAGTTGTAGATTTGCTCATTTATCTCGATTGCTCGTTAAAATCAGAGTCATTTCTTATACTCGCATTCATCATTATTATCATATTCAGCTAGTCTTACACCACTGTCGGACATAAGCCTCTCCTGACATGTTTTTGTCTATAATAAATCGGGATACAAAATTGGTGGTTACATACAGTATTATAATTATATTAACAGGATTATACTCATAGTAACAAAAATCATTCCACAAAGAGGTAAAAACGACGTATGCGCGTCACGAAAAATTGCTGAAGTAGATTTAGTTAAATTTTTATTTTTATTTTTATTTTAAACACTTGACAAAACAGTTAGTGGGGTCTTTTAATGAAAAGTTATTTAACAAATTACAAGTTTTACAGTTTTTTTTAGATTAGCAAAGTATATTTTTACCATCAATATTTTTTGTTTTCTTCTATATAAATAAACATATATTTATATTATCATAAACAATGCAGGCGTAGTCTAGATGACATATTACTAGAGCCAAACATGGCATGCTATCTGCGGTCCAGAAGACATTTCGCCATTCTATCAGTTTTACTTTATTTTATTATAGTGTTAGAGATTATTTATTTTCTTAATTAAAATCAACTTTCCTGTCAAATAATACAATTTGGACATTTTTTATCATTTCCCTAGGTTAAAATTCAACCTTGCGGCAATAGTAATAAAGGTGTGAATGAACATTCAAAATCCGTCATGTTTCTATCCCGTGCATAACATGCATGAAACACGCACTCGCCATTGTTTTACCTTGTGATATAGCAAATTGTATAATGGACTTTATTTATATTACAATTAGGATTGAAATCGCTTACCGCCAATCCACATTTATAACCACAACACAATAGAAAATGAACGTGTTTATAGAAGTATCAGAATACTTTTGCGGTAATTGTTTAGCAGTAGTTGTATGCCATACCAGTCAAACTGGAGTGGTTGATATTGATACTTCGTTACAACAAAGCATCTGTACCTACTTATACATTTCCTGGCATACGAATTCACGAGACATAATTAAATGTACAAATGTATTGTCAAAAGGAATGATATAAAACAAAATTATAGATATCATATTATAACGATCACAGATAATTAAAAGATGTTGAATAGGTTACCGGTCGTGAATGACTACAAAGCTTGAAAGGGGATAATTATAAGCTGCTGTAATAATTATTAATTAAAATGATATTTTGGTGACATTATTTCCGATAAATATAACCTACATTTTACGTATAACCTTATAGTTTATTATATTAGGTTTGTCAATACGTTTACAATTAAAGTTACTAACGCGTACGGTGTTCGAGGGAGTAGACAAAGGAGTTTATTTCCCCCTTGGAATAGTGTGAACCTATTGCCATAGGCGGGCACAGAACCAAATTCAGAGCCACAACAAGAAATTTTATTTAGTGAAATCCAATAGTATCTACCTGACCCGGGAGTAGATCCCAAGTGTTTTCAATTAGCAGTTGCGTTTACAACCAATCACTTAACCGTCGAAGCAAACAGTAACCTTAACTAGTAGTTGCGCCAAATGTTGAATTTTAACCACGACCAATCGCTATTTTAAATAACTTTTACCAAACATAGTTAAACAATGCTCAAGTTAGTATTACCTAATCTCCTTATAAGATTGCTCATCTGACGAAATACGACATTTAGCCTGGGATGTGGATTGTATAAAAAGTGACTATTTATTCTTAAATGTATATGTATAATTTAAAAAAAAAATATTAATTATAAAAAAAAATGTATATAATTGTGTGAATATACTTGTGTCTATATATATAAAACACCCGAAGCTGATTAAAATCTAATAGTAACTTGTAGAGGAAACAATAATAAACTAACATGAATAAAATAAAATAAAAAACTAACTCACAATAAAAAAACTAACATGAAATTGAATTGAAATTGAATTTAGGTTATTGAAATTAATTTCTAATCTTTAAAAAATTATTTTATGTAAAACATTTTCAAAATCATTAGCTTTAATTAAATTTGTAAATTATTTCGTCATGAAAACAAAAAAAAAACGAAAGGTGTTTCAAATTTTTGCATGGTACCATTCACAGATAATAAAAAGATAATTTTAATTGTGTGACAATCATATGAACATCATTATAGAGCGGACTCCATGCCCTTGGATACTTTAGTGTGATTAATTAACGCTAATTACGATCAAAAGGTGGAACCAAAATTACAATTCGGACTCAGCAGTCAAATTCATAGACTAATGGACCAAGAAGTCAATCAATGTTATTTAATAAGATAATTATTCGAAACTGGGTACATAATTTGTCATCCCAAGAGATAAATACCATCACCCGGGGGAAGCTTTTCCATTAGTTACTGAGTAATTGATAAGAAGGATTGTAAATTAGAAGTGTGAGTTAGTGCTACTAATTTTGATAAAAACATTATGAGCAACGAAAAAGTCATCTGGAATGCCCATAACCTATTGTCCGATTTCGAAAACTTTATGCTATTTATAAAGGGATCTTGATTTATCTTGAAAAATTTTACCGAAACCTGTTCAATTCTCATTCCGAAAGTTAAAAAGATGTTCATTGTTCTAAGACTTTTCTAGCCCTCACTCATTTTCATGTTTAGGTGACAGCTTTTTTACTTTGCTGTAACCAACCCTACTACCACTGGAAATATTTCAATGAAAATATTTTGTCATCAGGTGTAATCTGGGCAAAGACGCCCATCCCAGGATCGGGAGAATTCATCGAACTGATGAAGCTACTCAAAAAGACTGTACATTTCGTCTCGAACAACAGCATCCGGACACAGAAGAACTATGAAGACCTATTTAAGGCTGCTGGGATCGATTCCGGTTATGTGAGTATTTTGGACGTTTTAAATCTCAGGATTTTTACTTTTCCTTCTAATGGTGTGTTTAACTTTAACCGTCTACTTTCTGTTGTAATACGATATGTCACTAAAGCGTAACGATTAGGCAGAGGAATGTAGAACACTCCCAGGTTTTACCAGTTCCTTTTACGTCCCAGTATGGAATAAGTGGTGAGCCTATTGCCATACACTGGGCACTTACCTAAACTTCAGCCACTGTATAGAAAATCTAAATTAGAATAATTTTGTAGTCTCCGATCCAGGAATCGAACCCGGGACCTCCCGTTCGACAGTCGCACCTGCAACCAACACGACGAACGAGACACTACAATTTGACGTAAAAAATGCTAACAGTACCAGTGAAAAGTTGGTCTTAAAAGGTGCTTGGAATAGCTTGGCGTTAGGAACGTTCTTACAGAAGAATCAAGTTGTGACTGAAGTTTGGTACTAAATTAATTATTGCAGATGACTAAACTAATTTTATATCGAAAGCACGATTCTACATCTATGCACAATTATGAATAGATTATCTTCGATGTGATAATATTTGCAATATTCGATATAAATCCAATGTCAAATGTGACAGCTTTATTATAGTGAATTTGCATTACACATTTGCATTTTATCAGTTTTATCGGTACCATAGACAAATACTATGCATATATTTTATCAACCCGCATTATCAGGTGCTGGATTACGAAAATAATGGTAACTATTGTCTATTTCACATGTAAACTAGATTTCGTCAGCCATTTGTTTCTCCAGACTGTGAACTATGAATTCGGTATATGTTACATAAGAATTAATTCGGAACAAAACTGTCTAGTTGGTACGACTGTTTAATACGTATAATAGGAATACACGTGCTCAGCGCTACCTAGCACGATATTAGCGAGACATCGTGGACCTGAAGAACCAGTGTCTTCGACGCCATTGCATAAATGTCGAATCCATAACAAACAGTGCCGTTTCCACGGTAAAAAATCCGTACTTTATGCATCCTAAAGATCATTTGGTCCTGCAAAATTTCCTTTAGGACTAGCATATGACAAACGGCCAGTAAATATATAAGTTGCCAATTTTGCATCCTCTGACATCACGATCTTAACTGCTCATATTGCATTCACGATGTTGTCTTCAAAATTTTAACATTGTTTTAAATAACTTGTTTACGTTAATTTAAAATTTGTAGGACTTTTCCTAAGCCTATCTATTTCTGGATCTGCAAAAAATTGTTAATGTTAATTTAATTCGTGCATCTGACACTGCGAGTCGAATTGATCTTTATAGTAATATTGTTTTATTTGATAATAGATTATATATTTATGGTTTTATAAAAGATATTGGTAATCGGTCTCTTTGTAAGCAATTATTGGTTATTATGTGAGAGCATTGTGTTCTGTAATATAAAAATTCCGTTCATAGATTAATCGAAGTAATTTTGTATACTTGTTGTTGTAATATGAATTATAATCGGTTGAAAATGAAATGCAATATCATTAAAAGTTTTCGATTTGTACTTCAAATTATGTGAATTTATACCTCGCAATTGCAATGATTGCACGTGTTTCTTTTAAATTTGTATTAATTGAGTTCAAATATAAATACATACATACATATCTTCAAGCCAGGTCCCTTACGGGGTAGGCAGAGAGCACGGAGTGCCAAATATCTCTATCCTTGCAGACCTGCCGCGCCTCCTCCACA
>DWEI01003618.1:0-12611 GCA_018245875.1 Mysoria ambigua | reverse complement strand
TATAATATAAGTTTAAAGACATTAATAAATACACTTCAAAATTACATATTACGTGTGTGAAGACGTCGCTTACAGTATTATATGCATCACATTACGCTTCAAATACATAGCTTATAATTTATTAGCAGTATTTAAAAATCAATACAATAAACATAAACGTATAATAACGCAGACGTCGAATGTGTAGATACACATAAATGTGCAATTGTAAACCGGTCGCCGCACGCCGGCGAGCGACTCGCTCTTGAACTTGTTAGAACGGAACGCGACGGACCGGCCGCGGCGCGCGACCGCGGCGCGCGGCTGCGGCGCGCGGCGGACACCGGCCGAGCGTGCGGCGGCCTACTTGACGCCAACCATTGTTTGACTTAACGTTAACATGCCTAACTTGCGCCTACGTGCGCGGGCGCCGCGGCTACGTACAGGAGGCGCGTATTCGAACTATACTATCGATTTATAATTTAAATAATACATATAATAAAAATCATAATTTTACAATAACACATGAGTATAGTTTATAAGTATAAAATTTATAAGCTGTATAAAATTGATAGACATATATGTAGATATGTTACATAATATTAAATTTGAGTCGCTTGGAATTTGAACACGGTAATAAAAACAGTAATTAAAAAAAAACTAAAGTACACAGAAAAGCAGTTTTGTGTACCTATTTTATTTCATGACAAGATGGTGCAAGTGCACTATATTTCACTCTTCCTTAGGCACCCACAGATATTTGTAATAATTTAACATGTCGAATTAAA
The DNA here is from genome assembly GCA_018245875.1 of Mysoria ambigua. Taxonomy (NCBI): domain Eukaryota; kingdom Metazoa; phylum Arthropoda; class Insecta; order Lepidoptera; family Hesperiidae; genus Mysoria; species Mysoria ambigua. Next base: position 11,844 of record DWEI01003618.1, on the reverse strand, counting down.
TATACAACTTCGATTGTATAATTAGCGAGACAACATAAATTGTAGTTGAAAACAAAATGCAAGTACATTTTAAACATACAATATACTGAGCAAAATTTTATATTAAAATGCTGTCATGAGTAATCCAACTCACCTTCACATCCCCCACTGCTACGCTTAGACGGATTGAGCTTCTTATCGGCATATGCCAGCCACCTGTCCCCTAAGGCGATTGGGTTGATCGGAGCACTGCCCCCCAACGGGCACGGGCAGGGGTAGCAAGTGGTGACGGCCAATCTGTCCTCCAAGGTGCCCGCGTCGAAGACCGCAAAGCGTTCAGAGAAGGACACCACCACGGACCGCTTGTTGGCTAGCACGTCTAAGATTGGGTTCTTGAATTTTATGCTCTTCACCTGTTGACAGAAGTTAAATGTAAAATTGGCTGACAGGCTAATGTTGATCTACCATATAAAAAAATTCTAGTAAATATTTTGATTATTAAATAATATATAAAGAATATATTGTGTGTTAGAATGTTTTAAATAATTGAAAGTGGCAGTTTAATTAAATAGATATTGTTCATACAAAAATACTAAAATCGCTATTTAAAAAAACGTTAATGCAGGAAATAAAAAAATAGTGTCATTGGTATTTTCAGATGCTAAATAAAAAAAAGGGATCAAAAAACATAAACTTTTTTCTGCATAGAGCCACTTTATTATTTAACGGTATAAACCTATTCTCACATCTGCTAAAAAACATCATAAAAATCAATGAAGTTGTTCAGAGGAGTTTGACCACTATCGGTGACATGAGATTTTTATATATTAGATAATAAAGCTTTAAATGAATTAGTTTAATGACTATTATCCTCTACACCTACAGTACCCCAAAAGTGTCTGCATTAAAAATGATGAAAATCCTTTTAGCAACTCTGTTTATTCATTATAAGTAATATTTTTTTTAAAGATGATTATAATCAAATAAAATATTATTGACCTTTAAGTTTTATTGAGCTTCTTTATTTTGCAGCAAATTCCACAATACTTAGGCTTTGCTAGTGAAGTACCTTGCAAACCTTCTAATAATGATAAATAGATAAACTGAGATCTAGTCAAAGGCCCAACAAACCTTATAGAAATAAAATGTAATTATGACATTAAAAATATTCCATTAAATGTCTAAGTGCTAGTGCATAGTTCAAAAACAAGCTATTTCATTTCAAAATGTGAAATAGTGCAATTTTTTTTATTTTCACATGAAAATCTTATTTACAATGTGTATTAATTGGTTTTATACTATCCAGTCTTTACCTGCTCTCCGCCTCTAATAGATATGAAGCTCAGGGAACAGAAAGCCGGGCCCGGACCAGCGGAGTCACACAAGGCGATCAGGGGCCTTTTCGATGCAAAGCAGTCGCCGTGCTGCGGAGTCGGCAGTATACGGAGCACCCTAACTGTGCCTTGTCGCCACGAGAGCACTTCCTGTGCTTCGCCGTTGGGAGGGATCAGCCACACTTGAACACCGGACCCGTAACCAAGGATGAGCAGCAGGGGAGATACGTCGTTCTCATTGTCCCCCTCGGGCGTTGGTTCGTTAATGTCCGCTGTTTCGAACCTAGGCGAAATATTTTTGGGTTCACTCTTAATGAACATGAAAAGCTGTCAATATTTGGTAGTGTTTATAAAAAAAAAACTAGTCAAGTGAAAAATAAGGCAATCAAAGTGCTAAATCACTAAATTTATGTGTCTTTCTGTAATCCCTAAAATACTCTATGATCATACAAAGTGTTTATATGGTTTAACAGTCCAAATCAATCAAATTTAATTGTCTTTTGACTTATTTATGTAACTATAAAGAGAGCAAGTATAGTAGTCTCCCATGGTCCACACCATCTTTTACTTCAATCACACGGTACCCAAAATCAAACTCACCTCGCCCACTGGATGACATCCTTAGGGTCTACGGCAGAAGATGAGGAGAGCGTGACGTCGTTAATGAACCCGGAGACCGCATCGATGATGCTGCGGTCGCTGGGTGGCTGCGACGGCACCGTAAGCGGCCCGCCGGAGCGCGCGTGCCGCGGCGACTCCGCTGACATGCTGGCTAATTCGCGCCTGCAGTGTAATAGATTATCAGATATATCAGTAATGTTCATAGTTATGACCCATTGCTGTATATGGAGCTCACCCTTAACTCAAGCCCAATTTACAGTTATTTAACTAAGTTAATTTTGTTTTAGCAAAGACATATTATATATATGTATATATTTAGAAATGACTGGTTATAGTGGATTTAAAAAATAAATTCATAAAGTCTTGTACATAATTCAATAAATTTACAATCACACATGTTATTTCAAATAGCAATCCAAAAACCACTTAGGAAAGCTTGTAGTTTTGTCTTGTTTGAACTGTGTAGCAAGCGCAGCCACGATTGTCATATTTAAAACTACATGGTTGTGTAGTTTTAAATATGACAATCGTGGCTGTGCTTGCGTACATAATATCAGCCATGTAATCAGTATGATTTGTATGAAATATTTGGCAGCGATCAAACTAAATGCACACTGTGCGATATTGTGAAACTATGCCACTAATAGCTATGGGTGCAAAGATCATGTTAATGAACAGTCATAAGACATAATACTATACATCCAAATATTAAATATTACCATCATTTGTTCATCACATTCACTTGTGAAAACACTATAAACACTACACAACAACATTGCTACACACCATTTTGAAAAGGGCAAAACATAAATCTAGCCTTTCAATAAGCTTCACAAAGTATTAGTGTTCCATAATTAATGAATATTAGCTGACAACTGCATTCCAAATTTGTAACTTTTTATTATTGTTAATTTAATCTCCATGTTTATGTTTATACACCTGTATCGAGAAATGTATGTTCACATTTCCTCTTGCTAACCTCTGCCTAACCTTTCAAAGGACTACACATGTGATTTTATTCTCAAAAGTGTTAACATTATGAGAAAGTATAAGAAAAACAATATAAACAATATTTTTTTTCAACAACCATTATTGTTTGAAATAAATCATTGCCATCAACAACTGATAAGGTTTCTTATCTACTAACATGCATACATTTCATAATAGATTTTAAACCAGAAATTTTTAATCAGATCACTTCATGGTTAACTTGAACTTACAAACTTTAATAATTGTGGAAACTCCTAGAATATTAATCAGAATAAATACAAAAGTTTTAATTTAAAAAAATAATTCTTTTTATAAACTGTAATATTATTCAGGAATGTGATTTATTTGAGGTAGGGTTCAATATACAGAGGCTGGGTTTGCAAGTCCGGCAGTGAAACTGATCACATAATGTAAACTGCATGTTACTGCATCTTCAACCATCTAAAATGTTTATTATTTATTATTTGATAAAATAATAAATGAGGAATGATATCAATATTTTATTGGTGCTAAATATTGATTTCATGTTGTATTTTGTCTATTGTTAATAAGGACAATTGACTTTGAAATTATAAGTACCATTGTACTGTGACCGTTATATAATTCCAAAACAAAACATCGCCTATTGTTATTGATTACATAATTGAAAAATATAAACAAAAAAGATTCACACCTAATCAATATTCAGTTTGAATTCGATCGCGGAATAGGCGTCATCGCGAAACAGCTGGTAGTGCATTTATACTACGTAGGCGTAGTGCGGGTGCCTATTATTATATTTTATTGTGCTCAGTGTAAGGGACCGAGGACAAAGGAAATCGATGCAACTAGAAGACTACAGCCATTCCTCGAATCGATCAATAAATCCACACTACAGCCAATCATTAAAAATATCAATAGACTCACCTTACTTACGATGTCTATTCTCATTTTAATTCCATTTTTAAAATAATACAAGTAATTGCGTCGTTTTATTGGCAGTCGAAAACAATGACGTCACAACAATAACTAAAAAACCAATTGCACTCACTCACTAGAACACTTGACCTGATTAAATTACTTAAAGGCTAACAAATAAATAAATCCAGAATAAAATTATAATTTAAAAATATAAAACAACAACATACAACAGATGTTTTGTATGACAATGGTCTGACACTCACTTGGTTGTTTAAAGTGTATGTGTGTGATGCGACAGAAAACGAAATATATAAATCTTACACATATACGAAATGTGAATGTGTGCTAGCAACTCTAGTGAGCTTCAATATAAAAAAATATTGTACACTGATTTTACACACAAACACAAAATTGACAGTTTCAGCAACGTTACCAGAAATAAAAATGAAATATTCTTACTTTAAATTGTATTATCTTAAGAAGCTAAATATAACAAAAATAGTTTGATTTAAACTCTTTTAAAAAACAAAAAAAATATTTAAAAGTAAGTGTAGCTATAAAATAATTAAAAAAAACTTTCCTTTGTATAATCTGTCATCTATTTGTATCACTATTTTAATCAGTATTCCAGATGTGAAGTATGTGTATCTGAATGGAAAATGCAAGGAAAACACATAAAAAAATATGTATTTTTGGGCATATTCGTTCTATGTACTTTGAAAACCAAAGGTTATGTTATAAATACTAGATACAACGTACTCGCCATATTCATTGATGACTTACGACATCTAGCGGACGAAATCGTACATTTACCGCACATTCGACAATTGGCGGAAAAAGGCATTAATTTCAACTATGCATTTGCGCAGGTATTACTTTATCTCAATAAAATTATTTTATCTATGTAATATTTATTATTATTTGTTTATACTACTTATGTTTTTTTAGCAAGCGTTATGTGCTCCGAGTAGAAATTCCATTTTGACCGGACGAAGACCAGACAGTTTACATTTATACGACTGCTACAGTTACTGGCGAAAATCTGTAGGTAACTTTACAACTCTACCACAAATGTTAAAAGACCATGGCTATAATACTTATTCAGTGGGAAAAGTATTCCACCCGGGCCCTAGCTCTAATCACAACGACGATTACCCCTACAGCTGGTCCGTACCCCCATACCATGCGCCCAGTGAAATATACAAGAACGCAGCTGTATGCCCAGATCTAAAGTCTAAAAAACTAAAAAAGAATCTCATTTGTCCTGTAGTGGTTGACGACCAACCCGACCAAACTCTACCAGATATTGAAATTTTAAAGGAGGGTATTAGGATTTTGATAGACGGCAATGATAGTAAACCATTCTTCCTCGCTGTTGGATTTCATAAGCCACATATACCTCTGAAATTTCCTAAAAAGTATCTTGGTGAGTATAATTTCTGTACTAACCCAAATCAGGGTTTTGTCTTAGATGGGCGGTACATTCATTCAAGACCAAAGGTAGACTTTCGAAGAACGCCAGTAGGCATTAATTTCAATTGCAATTGTGCTCGTATTATGAGCAAACGTATTTAACAGAATATATTTAATATTACGTAAAATACACGTTTTAAAAAAATAAGCTGCCTTTTTAAAAACCATGACCTAATCTAAGATAAATGCCTGACAACTGATAATAAATATAAAATATTACGTAATCATTCGATTGATTTCTCGACGTTTATGTATACAATATGTTTCAGACAAAGTCCCTATTTCAACAGTACGACCACCAGCGTTTCCAAAAAAGCCCAAGAACATGCCATTGGTAGCATGGCATCCTTGGATGGACGTCCGAAGTAGGGACGACATAGAGCGTCTCCACATTCTCTTCCCAATGGGAACCATGCCCAGGAAATGGACGTTGAAGATTCGGCAAAGTTATTATGCCGCTGCGTTGTATATTGATAGTTTAATAGGAGAACTGATGCTGCACGTCGACGAAAAGAAAACTATTGTTGTACTGACGAGTGACCACGGTAAGATGATTCATGATATGACGCAATGGAATACGGTACTATATACATACGTATCGTCAAACTTTCTAAAACAAACTTATTAAAGAATATAAACACCCACAGACTCTATTTTAGTTATCTGAATGAGAATTGAAAAATTGTTATAATTAATATTAATAAGAACCATTACAAAATTTTATTACATTAGTTGTGTCCTTGTCTTCGCTCCGCCTTGACGTATCAAGATAATCGTTAATTGTAAATTCTGTGTACGCCAAAAACTATTGTACAAAATACTGCCTTCATCACTATCATCATCGACCTATCTCAGTCCACTGCTGGTCAGGCCACCCCCAAAATACTGTCTTACGTCAACTTTAACTGTCTCTTAGTACGTATAGTAATGTAAGCTCCCTTGCGTTGTGTAATAAGCAAATAAATATTAAATGCCCTGTGGATGATCCATACCATAAATAGAGAATTATTAAAGAAATTAAAATCTATTTATCTATCGAGAGATATAATTAGGAAGAACTGAGGCTGTAAATGTTTTTTCTAAATATGGACATTTTGTATACCTTCAACTTCCCATTATCTTATATTTACAGGATGGTCCCTAGGAGAGAATGGATTGTGGGCAAAATACAGCAACTTCGACGTAGCACTACGAGTTCCGTTGATATTTAACATACCGGGAATCGAGCCTCGAAATGTCGACACACCGGTCGAATTACTTGATATATTTCCAACATTAGCCGAGCTAGTCGGTATAAAACAGAACATACCAAAGTGTAAGCGTCACGACAAATCCAAATTATGTTTCGAAGGGAAGAGTTTGGTGCCCTTAATGCGAAAAAAAATAAAAGCGCAATACACCGGGCAGCCGTATGCCTTCAGTCAATACCCTCGACCCGGCGTGAGCCCTTGGGTAAACACTGACAAACCGTTTCTTAGAGACATAAAAATAATGGGTTACAGTATAAGAACAAACAGATACAGATACACAGAATGGATTTATTTCAATAAAACATCATTCAAAAGAAACTGGAATAAGACATATGGTATAGAATTATACGACCATGTATACGATTCGAATGAAACCAACAATGTTTTTTGGGATTTAAATTACAAGCATATAAAAAGTAAATTGTCCAACTTACTAAGATTGCACGTGGAAAATGGGAAATGAATATGTTCATGCATTAAATACAATTGTATACATTAGTTATATTGCAATCTCCTAAGTATATGACATTAATCTCAAAACTATTAAGCAACGATTGTCTCACATATTTTCAAACCATATACTAAGTATTGCATACAAACACATTCATTAACATTTAAACAGCTATACTGATCAAATCATCAATAGTCAAAATCAAATGAAATGATAGATGTAACATGCCACCTTGTTTAGATCATAACTGGCTGACATTATAGTTTTAAATAATTTTACAATTTTTCATAATTGTATAATTATGAAAAATTAACTAATTAGCGCCACAATATGGAGAATCCTTGTTTTTTATGTGAAGTAACTATGCTTATATCAAACTTATATGCATTTCAACTATTATGTGTTTTAAGTTACTTTCTAAATGAAAACTCGGGGCTATCTAACAGTAAACAAATATTTATAGGAATATAACTTAGATTACATAAATTAATATTGGTCTTTGGTTTTAATTGTTTAAATATAATTTTTATAATTAAAGGAAACATTCAACAACATTAAATTCAAATATTTTCCCAATTTTTGCAGGCAATTACACTTACTGCAACTTTCTACCTTTGATCAGGCATTAAGAATGTAATGTGTTCAAGTTACCTCCAAATATCATGTGAAGCAGCCTAATTTCTTCATTAGAGATTTAATTTAAGGATTAATATTATGAGCCTTAAAAGAAATGCTCTTTATGTATAGGTAAATTACAAAAATATTTCCATTCATGTAACGAACATTTAATACTGGTTTAACTTTAGTAAAAAACTGACATTCCCAATAGATTTATTTTTTAATCAAGAACCATGATACTTAAAAAAATTGAAACTTTAAGAACATCAATAAGAAAATTGTTCCGTTATATCAATTATCCTTATTTATTAAGGCGATAATTCTAATAAGCATTTTCAGAATTTCAAAAAATTATTGAACTTTATTTATAATACAGTTATCATTGCTCTTTAAAATTTTTATAGCATAAGGGCATGCCTAATTATATTCTTGATCATGATCTAGATCATATTTGTCAGAATTATATTTGTCAGAATATCAATAATATTTAGAATTTTTCACATGTTTGCATATATATTTTGTGGAATTGTCCCATATAAGTAGAATTTACAGGCTTAACATCTAATAACAATTAACTATTATAATCTAAGTATACACAAGTTTCACTCTTTACAATCTTTAATGTAGGATGATAAATGCTAAAAATGAGGATAACAGTAATAATGCTCTGTTACATAAATATATAAATGTAAACTAAATAAACGTTCACAAATATTGTCATACCAAACCTTTCTTTTCTTCCGGCAAAGGTTTCCATACATTCTCTTCCATTTCAAGCTGCTTAAACCTGGCATAGAGGGCACTGCTTGAGAGCACTATTATGTTAGAGAGCCACCAAAGCATATTCTTTGACTCATTGTACCATTGTGTGGCTATCACTGTCTGGGTACAAGCCTTAGCTGTGCCAGATATGTTATGTGTTAATGGTGAGGTCACCTGAAAAATTAATATTCTAATGATGATTTATAACAAAACAAATTTTAATTGAATTCCAGTGCAACTGGAATTTATGAGGTCTTGGTTATGAATCCCTGTTTGGGTACTATTGGACTTTATTAACTTGGAATTTCTAATTAATTTCCAGTGGTGTCCCGGAGTCTGGATTTGTGCTGGTGTATGATATCAGGCTTACCTCCGTACCTATTGTGAGATGTAATAGGTTAGACCTTAGCTGATGGAGTAAGGGACTGTACTACACATCTCTGACTACATCTTCAGTGATTACAGACATGATGTTACATTTTAATGCAATATGAAATACCTGGATCTGTAATGATGTAAAATATCCAACTGCAAATCCACATACACCTCCAAGTACCATCTGAGCCCAGAAATGTGTACTGTCAAAATTGCTGTAATTCAGCAGAACTCCAACTTCCCCATTCATGACTATTAATGGTAAAAAGAGGATAACTGAATATGCATTATTATAGTATGACAGCAACCAAACCTCTTGATTTACAAATGGTAAAACTTTTTTGGTATAAATTGAATATAGTGATAGCATCAGAGAACCTATCACTCCAAATATTGTTCCTAATAATGAAAAAGAACCTGAAATGATAATATAAGTTATTACTCTGTTTACACATAACTTGTAAAATTGTTACTTTATGGGTAAAATGATTTGCTTGTTTCACAAGTAGGTAAACAGGTTGGTCACCTAGTATTGAGTTGTCACATAGATAATTTGCAATAAGAGACAAATTGCAAAAGTGTTGCCAGCCTTCCAAAATGTATTTATGAAAATAAAATAAAAATATGGCACTAAGTTATTCATCTGATATGTTTTCATTTGAAATTATAAAATTGTAATTACCTAGCAACTGCTCTTGGTCTACACCCAAGTAAAACCCAAACACTATAAAGGCACAACACATGATGCATCTATAAGATGTCCGCTGCCGTAACAATATCCAACTGAATATAACATTGAACACTGTTGTTAATGATCTGCCTATATAATAAAAAGGTACTCCAACATATTTGAGGCACAAGTTGTTAGTCGCCACCATCAATGTGAACATTATTGAAAGTGGAATGACCTGTAAATTAATAAAATATGTTTTAAAATATGCTCTTAACATAATAAGTATAGGTCATGATTTGATATTAACATACAGTAATAGTGACAAAATTAATATCATCTAGGGGTGTCATTAAATTCAATATGTTTCTAAAATCAATTCTTATGAGCAACATCATCATCTAAGGTGCTAAAGCCCTATGTAAACCTTGCCCTGGTCAAGGATAGCTCACCAGACAGGTTTATTAGGAGCTTTTTTTCAGCCTCTGACAGTGGTAGCTTTCGGGGCTTCCTTAAAACCATTCAGCCATTGCAATTTCAATCAACCAAAACTTCCACAACCTTCAGGTTTCCCCACCAGGGATTTTATGGGTATAAAATTTCAGATACGGATTGGATACAGATATAAGAATAATTATGATATCGGACTTGGATATGGATATAATATTATTTTGGATTATCCTAAAGTTTTGGATAGTTTCGGTTATGGATATTAATGTAAAGGATGGACACAGCTTGTGTCTTGACCGATCGGAAACAACTTATTATACACAACATGTCACATTTAGACTGCCATTACCCAAAATTATCTGAAACTTTTATATAGGATTTGGTTACAGTTACGGATATACTTCTAAATGAGATATCCAATAGTTTTGGTTACAGGTACAGAGCTCCTTAACATTCCTGTTTCCCAAAACAAGATGTTTATGTGTTCATCGTCCATGTGTTCAACTTGGTCTAGCTAGAGAAGATGTCCAAGTTTTATGATGTTTGCTGTTTGGTTCATAAAACACGGTATACTAATGATTGAGACCAGTAGTTGAGCCTACTGAGCTCTACAAATTGAGAAATATTAAAGCAACTGAATTAATATGACAAAAATTTTATTCAATGGGTTACTTGCTATACATCCACACACAAATTACTAGCAGTATTCCTAGACTTCACATCTAATCTTTGTGTGTTGGTTTTTTTACAAATTTGATATACACATCTATTTCCTGCTACACAAGACAATCACTGTATAGAACATGTAAACTTATCAGCCAATTGAAGTTATTTTCAGATATGAATGCAAAACTTACATTACAAAAACATACATTTGGTTTTGTGATTTTAATTAGTGATAACACTGATAAAAATAATTTTATTCAGTCCCATGTTAAGAAGAGGTGGGTTACTGTCAAAACTATGTAATTTTTCAGTTCATAAAATACCAATTTTACTTTAATAGAATGTGTTGATTGTACAAGACCTCTAACCCACACCAAAGACCACCTGCAATGAATAGTGGAATGTAAAAAGTGTGGTGTTTGAATTACCTTAGTAATCACTTCATAATTCCAAGGAGTTCCTTTAGGGAATTTGAACATGCCTGGAATACCCCCGCTGTTACTTAATGCAAAGCATATTGTAAAAGAGACTATGCACTGGAACCATGTGATAAACAAAGGGGCCTCCAGAGCCACAGTCTGACTACTCATCAATGTTTTGTTAACAAACACTGTAGTTATGGACACAACCCTGAAAATTAATAATAATTATTAAATCATCATATGTATGTTACTTATTGATAAGTGATAAAATATGAATATTTAAGTTGAAAATTTAGTTGATCACAAAAAAATCTGATTAGATCTTATCGTATGACACATCGTACCGACTATAACTAATTAAAAATGATGATAAGAGGTACTGGATATAGTTTAATTTCAAAATTTTATAGAGTATTACTTATTTATGTAATAAATGTGCGTAAACTTACCAATAACCGGCAACAACTGCAAATATTTTGATATATCTTGAACACAATTCAGACTGGTGATCCCTCATAATGGTTGTTAAATTTATATCTTTAGTTTAAATAGTATAACGTTGTATACAGACAATACAAGTTTAATAAAAAAAACATGAAAACATTAATAAAATATACGCATAATACTAAAAATATATCACTCTCCCATGAGATTACTGCATAAACACAAGTGTGTAAATACAATTTATGTTATCTTTAATCATTAACGGGTCCACGACTAATTTTCACATAGCTCAATACTGGAGTGAAATATAACCACTACGGTGGAGTGACATTAACATACAGTTTCAAATCAACCAAATAATCACAATCGTACTTGTCATTGAAGTCAAATACATTTAATCAACTTTGTATCGATTAATTTATTCAATAAAATATCACCT
>DWEI01003617.1:0-12611 GCA_018245875.1 Mysoria ambigua | reverse complement strand
GTGTTCGACCCGGGAATCGAACCCGGGACCTCTCGATCGGCAGTCGCATCTGCAACCAACACGACCAACGAGGCATCTTATATCTTATATACTCATAAATACGTTGATTGATAGGCTTGTAATAAAAAAACAGGGTTTATGTAAATCACATATGGACAACCCAGTATTATGTACAATTTAGTTTATGAGCTGGTGAATTACCGGGTGTTAAGCGGTCACCTCTGCCTATGGAAATTTGCAACACTAAAACACTTGTCAATGCTTCGCGTGCTCTAAAGGAGACCTATTTACAGCTCTATAAAATCTACAATATAGTTTTCTAATACATCAGTATCAGAATCAATTGTGTGTAACTTCTTGTATTAGCGAGTAACGCTTAATTTGAACCGACACCGCGTAATGACGGACGTGCCTCGGTGCAAGTGTCAGTATTATCTGTCTGTATGAATCTTTTTAACTCTGTGAATAACATAGTATGACAAGCAATGTAAGGTGCATGCCAGAGCCCATCACTAATACTGAAAGTGCACGGCGCACGACCTCTCATAATATTTCTTTAAAACATTGCGCAAGAGTGCCGGTACCGGCGTCCCTAATTTTATCGATATACCGATGTGAGTAATGATTATGGTCCATTACCCACTGGGACGACCAAATTGCTTCGATTACAGCGCCTCTGTCGGGAGAAGTTTTAAAATAATTTTTAAATTTCTGTTCACACCGTCACAAATGCGTTATTTTACATACATTTGTACCTTTATCTTAACGGGCCATTTGACGTAATTGAAAAACAGTAAAATGTTCCCTTTGCGTGTGTTTATTAAACCGGTTGAATCAATAGGGAGAGAGAGTTAAAAAATGGCGCCACCACATTCACGCCCACAATGTTTGTATTGACGCACATACTATAATCTGACGTATATCAAAATCTCATTAGATGCCACAAAAACTGCATCATGTAAATATAAATTAAAACGATTTCTTAACAAAACAGATCTTAACAAAGTAGCGGCAAGGTTAATTTCTGTGTAGCACAATATTAGGCGGGAATTTCTTTTGAGCGCATCGCAAAAAATCATCACCTAATGAAGGAACATCCAGAGTTGAGGCAATGAATCGTCGATATCGATTATTTATTATACATTAATTGGAATGAAGTCGTAAAATTTTTATATGGTATCCAGACAATGGGGTTGTAATTTGCATCCATAATATTCCTCTGATAACTGCTAGTCCTAGTGTCCAGGGCGGTCTATACCACACAGTGAGATCGACGACAGTACAACGAATTTCGCCGCTGATCCATCGCTGATTCTAACTGATACGTATAGTAGATACAAGTCCACGATGACGACCGTCTGTGGTACAACCTAATTTTCCAAAGATTGCAGGCAGAAGCCAGACGTAGTAAGCTGCGGATAGGGAGCGAGGGCGCTCTTTGGGGCAGGCCTATGCCCAGCAGTGGACTGAGAAAGTCTTATGATGATGATGAATTTTGTGTCTAGGTCCAAAAAAGTTTATATACGTATTTAATTAAGATATATTGATTCGTTGGTCGTGTTGGTTGCAAGTGCAACTGCCGATCCGGAGCTCCCGGGTTCGAGTCCCAGGTCAAGCGCTACTAAATTTCTCTAATTTAGATTTTCAAGTTGTGGTTCGGTGGCTGAATATGGGCTCGGTGTATTGCAATAGGATTGACATCTATTTCATAGTGGGACGTAGACGTAACCGGTCTAACGTAGGAGTGTTCTGCATTCCTCTGCCTCCCTCTTCGCGGATTACAGGCGTGATCATGGTACGAGATTATTATACAATAAAGAAAAAATCGAGAAAGCTAAAACATTAATAAAAACTACGTTACAAATGTACTTAATGAAATAAAATAAAAGATCACATTTTTACGTCGATCACATTTTACGTCAATGACAGACACATAGCCATCTGTGGTCGAACGATAGCACACCATAACAATTTATCGAGGTATACTCTTTGACATAAATACTTTAATAACGTTCAAAATCTAAATTTATCCGGTAACTTAGACCGTAATACGACGAAATGTATTAAAAAATAATGCATTGAATTAAAATTATATCGACAACATGCAGTGCCCTTCCCAAAAGGGGCGTACGCACAAAAAAATTCCCGTTATCTTTGGAAATATTTGCGTTTCTACTTTAATTAAGATCTCATTCTTAGAAGTCTCAGTGACGCTGTTGATTTACTAAGACAATAGTGATAAGCGGAACTTTTTGTCAATAATACTATCCAGCCAGACCACTTTCAGGGTAGGCAAAGAACAAAATTGATATATCGTGTAGTTTTTCGTAGACGCAAGTGGTGAATACACGAATATACAATTATCTTGAGCAAAATAAGGGAGAAGGTTTCCGAAAACATACGTTTTGAAAAGTGATTTTTATTTAGTATTGTCTAGCGTACTACAAGCTCGCCTGATATAAGGCATAGGTACGTGTGACTCATGGTGTGGGACGCTTACTTAGTAGAAACCTATTCACATTTTTTATTATCAATCTAGAGCAAATATGTCAGGTCTGGAAGGACACATTTTACTTATTTATTGATGCATTTTATGCGCAACCCGTCACAGAACTGGTTTAACGACATTATAACAGCTATAAATAACTTTTCAATTTGCTTTAAAAAGAAAGGAATTTCAAAAGTAAATATTGTTTTGATGCCTTAAATTTTTTATATTCGGTACCAATTAATATAGCATTTTAGGTGGCACTTCATTATTTCTATTGAATGAATGAATGAAACAAAGGACGGGCTGGTCTCGGACCCTGCAGTTTAATGCTTATAAAAATGGTATTGTGTAAATACAATATTTAGCCGCACACCTGTCGAAGTTTCCCACGAAATAGTGACCGTATGTGGCTGCACTGAGCGAAACGTAAAAATTGTACGTTTTTGTTTTACAACGTAAGGTACATGAGGTCAAATTATACCTATAATTCCCGAAGAGGTAGGCACAGGAGTGTAACACGCACTCACGTTTCATCAGTAACCTTTACATTCCGATATGGAATAGGTAGTGAGCCTAATAGTGCCGTAATAGTGCCATAATGCCAGGTAGTAAGCCTATGGCACTAATCCAGATTCTGAGCCATTACTAGAAAATCTAAGTAAAAAAAAATCCAATAGTAGTCGATCCTAGATTTGAACCAGAAAGACCCAGAACCTCTCGGTCCACAGTCGCGTTCGCAACCAACACGACCAACGAGTTTTTGGTTTATAAATATCTAATACCCGTAATTTATGCCTTCCCCCCCCCACCCCAAACAAACTCTCGTCTGACCTGGAAGGCCTCCTGGTTGCCCTGAAAGAGTCAGAGGAATAGCTCCTTCCAGTAGTGTTCATCTTTCAGGTGACACAAGTCCCCGATCTTCAACACATAGTGTTAATAACCATGCGGATGCTTCCTAGGGAGCTCCGCTAGCGCCCCCTCAATCACCCAAGAGGGGGTCGCATCCGATGAAGGCTTAAGGACCACAAAAGTCAAAGCCAACCTCATGGTGGTGTTTAGTGGGTAGGCTCCACACGTATTTATGCCTGTCTATTTAAATATGATGTGGACCAAAATATACAACTTCATTTTGAAAAGACAAGAAAGCGGCTTGAATTGCAAAAATTTGCATCATCATTGCAAAAGAAATACAAATAGTTTCTTTCAACGCAACGTCATCGAAAATTGAAGTCACTAGTCAGTTTTATAGCCATTTTAATGTCTGTGAACGACGCCACTTCGTATCAAACAGCTCCTAAACTCTATTGAGTTTGATTTGAAAAAGGAAGGCTTCAAGGCTCCATTTGTTTCGCTGGGTCTACGAGTACACTATAATACTTTGTAAGACATCGCTTTTCATACGGTACTCGAGAGCCAATCGTTTTATTGTCCCCAGTGACATCCAAAATCTGACGCAACACGAACATCAATACACGTGGGTCATTGATACGCGACAATAAACTTCACAATACGCGGTCAGGTAGTTTACGACTTCTGCGGAAAGCGAGAGTGAAGACCTCGCAAGGCCTAGGCAATAAAGTTGATTGGTGCCGGCCCTAAACGCTCGAGATTGCTATGGTGGCGCAGACAAAGGGCTGCAGCGAAAACGCGAAATGGAAAGTTCGCGGTGAAACTGTGTACCAATATAAAATAGAAAGGTGTAAACGGCTTTGTATATTCGGTAGGGTTGAATGAGTTTTCATTTTTTTTTACAGAGTTTTAATTGATAAAGATAAAATATTCAGCGCTTGGCTTTTTAACGTGGTCCTGGTCAACAACGATTAAGTTTTGCTTTTTATTGAAATATGTGTAACGACATCTATTTTCGAGATAATAATTGCGGTAAGATTTTTGAAATCTCAGCCAACATCTATTTACTCAAATATTCGACCTGTACTTACGTCATAATTTGAGACATGTATGTAGTTTTTCCCGTAATTAATCGAATAGAATTATAATTTCACAATCTGTAGAAATATTTTTAAAGTCTTACAACGAATTCCTTTCTTCTTAACCTTTCTATTAAAAATCAAGCCACTGTGACGTCATCATGCAGATGTCAAGTTGTCGCGCTCGGGTTGTGATCACTTGAAACATATCGTTGTATCGGAATATATCGTTTATTTATCAGCGTTGCTTTTTTATCGCGTCGTTCGTGTCTTGCGGCTATGGTGGTGTGCGTCCCGAAATTGCTCGGCGTCTTCTTTTATAGCGTAAATGACAAAAAAGTGATTTTACAGAGCAATAAACGCGGCCGGGCAGGAGCCGCGCGTGCGCTTCGCGGCTAGCCAGCGATTATGCTAATGCTGTAAAATTAAAAGCAGATGCCTCGAGGGTTCTCGTCGTGTATTTATACCAAGACCCGCGGTTGCGTTTTGATGATACAGACATTCCCTGTTCTTACGTCCTTAATGTCGTGCTTAAGTTATTGTGTCGTTCGCGAGGAACGCATTGGAAATATCACAGAGAAGGAGCTTATGAAAGATAAAATAATTCTTTTTCATATTTGTATCTAATATATCATCGTATTTGTAATAACAAAATGGATTGCTAATAATAATTATACGAAAAAAATATCACTAAGATGTGCCTCGTCGGTCGTGTTGGTTGCATGTGCGACTGCCAATCGGGAGTCGCGGGTTCGATTCCCGGGTGGAACACTACAAAATTTTTTAATTTAGATTTTCTAGTAGTGATTCGGAGTCTGGATATGTGCCTACCACCACCACCACCACCTATTACATAATGGGACGTAAACGTAACCGGCGAAACGTGGGAGTATTCTGCACCCCTCTGCCTATTTCTTCAGGGATTAAAGGCGCGAAATTACGAAATTAGCTCAGCAAAGTTACCACCACACTGCAATTAAATAGATTTTCATTAATGAAATCACGAAATCAAAAAGTTTAACTCCAATTACGTGAAATGGATTCTTTGTAAAGAGTACATTAATTTTTTAATCGTCTGATTCGACAGTGCAATTAATGATATGATATTAACTGATCCTTCGGTCCGACGTCCAAGAACTGACTGTGGGGTGTAGCGTCAGCAGTGAAGGAAAATTGAGAAAAATCTCATTTTTATCGTGACCAATTTTTTCAATAATACCAAAATAAATGCAAATCTTTATCGTGTAGAACAGTCACCTTCGTACGGTAAAAGAACTTAAGTCGGCTTGCATGATTATGAAGTCCTTGGTGACTCTGCGACGCCGGACTGTTTTACACTCCATCAGCCCGCCGTCGACGCCTAACAGTGACAAATGACACACGAACACTTGACAGGGCCCGTTAGACATCGCAACTATTTTCCTATATGACACAAATTAATCATTTGAGTCTATTAATGATTTATTTCCGCCTTCAACTGCGGCTGTCTGATCACAAGATTGCATATAACATACACCTTATGACTCCAACTTAAGGTCTATTATTGATTGCCACACGTACTTCATAACGATAGACAAATTAATGTGTTGCAATTTCATTTCAGGAGGGCATGTCAGATGGTCTTTATAAACGACTTGATAGAGTACAAAATTGATTGAATTAGATGTCACTGCAGACGCTGAAACGTTATGAGCTTGGAACCGTGGGAGCGGTCATTAACTACGATGCGACCGCGCTTAAAAGCACATCAGTAGCGCGACATTGCTCCCTTAGGCACTTGTGTGTCCACGCGTTCGTACTGTACCAGGAACGTCCCAATTTTTAACTTTACACATCATTAATACTTGACAGACCAAAACAGTAAAAGAAAGAGGGATGTACAATTTGAAGAAATGAAATAGTAAATGCCATAGAAAAAAAATCCGAAATAAAATATGTTTTGACGGTGAAAAAACTAATCAACTTATTAAGTATCCATCTTAACTGTGCCACGTGGCCCTCGCCGATTTTCATTCACAATATTTACTCGTGGTCACGTTGCACTACGTCAGCACATGTGATTAAACATTTGACTTTAGTACATTAATTATGGATAAGAGATATTGTCATTGATTACAATGTTATGTAGTCATAAGTTTAAAAAAAATGTTCATTTGTGTCTATGCCTATAAATCTATAGCATAACTGGTAAATTATGGGAATGAACTGCGCTCGTCTGCCCGCCCCTTCGAGGAAATACAGGCGTGATCTTAGGTTATGTCTATTTGTATATACATCAAGTAAAATTAGTTCGTCTTTTAAGAAATTTGGGTGCATTGGGGCGTATATGATTTGGCTTCATCATCTTCTTCATCAGCCTACTGCAGTCCACTGTTGGATACACGCCTCTCCTGAGGGCTTACGCAGATAACAATTTTAGAATACTATGCGGATCCCTGGCTTAGAAGTCTGGTTCAGTTACCACTCCACCAACAGGTCGTTTATAATCGAGAAAAAAAATTTTATTCTCGTTACTAAAACTCTTCACGAATTACTGTTTTGCTGGTGTTGTTGAAAATATGAGTGTAATATTTAGTATTTGCGGTAATTCTATGAGCTTATTACTCATTAAATAAATCAATCATCAAATAGATTTCATTAAGTATGTATCGTATGAAAATGAATCCATAATAACAATTACTGATAATATTTTTATTATTTTTTTACAGAAACTCAAGCAGGTATTATGATTGCTGCAATCTTAGAAAAATTTGACTTTTTATCTTTTATCTTGTTACAAGAAAACACTGTTTGAATAGAACTCAATAAGATATCTCGTTCTTGGTACTCCACGGACGGGCAAGGGGTGCAGCATCGCGCTCGCGTCGGCTCTCCGAAAATTACGACCCAGGGTTTTTGATGACAATACGTATTCAATAAGTACTCGCACTACGCAACCACACTCCACTGAACGTCGCACTTTTGTTGTGGCTTAATAATAAAACTGTTACATTTGTAACTCTTAAAATTCCTGTCCATTTTGGATAAATAAATTATTACAGACTATTTATGTCCTTTTGATTACGTCGTTTTAGTCCTGGGTGCAAATATCGAGTCTGGTATTACAGGATTTTCTAATCTCGATTATCTCATTGAATTTCGCAGTAGTGGGTCGTAGTTTGAATTTGTGGCCGGTGTATGGCAATAAGCTGACCGTCTATGTCACTGTGGGACTCAAATCTAACTGATGAATCGTGGGAGTACACACTTCTGCGTCTTCTTCGAGAATTACAGGCGCAATGATACGTTTTAGTGTGAGACAACTTGAACAGCGGGGTTAGTGCCCAATTGTAGGTCACAGACCGAACCTAACAGGAAGTACTAACCGACATCGCGACGCCACATGCTACCAGCATGCACCAAAACTTTCGACATGAGTGTAACAGAATTTTCTGGAACCTGTCATTTTTAATTAATCGTTGCCAGACTTCCGACTCCCGGGAAGAAGTTATGATCTTGTGTTTATGACCTAAAAATGCTAAAACAGTATAAACATAATAACTCTATTTTAGACTATTCTTAGTATTTGTAAGTCCTGTGTTATATTGGTGTAGGATAGATTATGGAAGTGACGTATTAAAATATATTTAAGTGGATTTTGTCTTTCTCGGGTCAAAATTTATTACATACTTAAGCACGTATTTAAAAGTTATCGATGAAGGTACATAGTTAATGTAGATACTATCTTCCTAGCATAGTACAGGCTTTGTCGGGTTTATTGTAAATCTTGCATCGTCAATACAATTTTTATTATACTTACATCGCATTAAACAAAATTGATATCATTACATCTCATATTACGGATTAAACTTAAATGATGAGGCAGAGCAGTGTAATACATACCTCTGCTTACCTCTTCAGGAGTTTAGACGGGATGTTACATCTGTTGTATTTTTGACATTATACCGAATATTAAATGATTGCAATATACGTAGGTGTGATTTAAAAATCATATTAATTCTAAGCGCATGTACAGAACATCCTCGTATCGCATTGTAAAGCCCACCACGTCGAATCCACTAGAACAATACTGTCTGTACACCCGTCAATAAATTCACTATCTTAATTGCTTGGGATCGGCTTATTTGTAGTCTGTGTACGCATAGTTCGCTGTCTACGTCTGTATTCAGGTTTAAACTTTTCACTGAAGAGCCGTTGTTGACACCTGTGTCATAAAGTTCTAGATCTTTCGATATGTTCAATATTGTGATTCCTCAGTGCGACGATATGGAACCATTACCTCTGTACTGGTATGTAAAGAATTGATGAAATTGTTACACAATGTTGAGATGTATAATATTTGATCGTGATTATTATTAGTTCATTTATCGCTTCCCACTGTTGGTCTCCGGTCTTCTCTCGAAAATGAGGAGTATTACCTTTTATCTAGTGCTCTCTGCCTACCCCGTAAGGGACTCGGCGTGAAGATATGTATGTATTACCTTTTACCGGCTAGGCCGTGTACAGACTCCAGGCACCAAGTCACTTTTTGAAATTCCCACTAAAAATCTAACCTAGAATCGTCACGGGATTTGAAATTTTCAACCTAAGGCATCGATCAGCAGTGTCGCTGGCAACCACTCGACCAACGAGGCAAACACCGACAAGATATTAACTTTTCTTAAATGTACGCAAATCTTCTCATCGTTTATACAAATATTTACAGAAGCTTCTGTACTTGAATGAAAAACTTGTATAACATTTCGCACTTATTACAACACGTTGAGATATTTTTCAGGTGCGTCAGCACACTGGAGCCAACGCAATGGAGTTTATTGTCGAACACACGTACACCAAATCGTACCAAATAGTGTATTGGTACACAAATAACAGAAACATATCGCGTGCGTGGGCGCACCGCGCGCGGGCCACGTGCGCGGGAACTCGTCCGCGGCGCGCTCGCCCGTATTAGTTGCGTGTTATTGATTAATGACACAATCATTACATTACCTTATAACCCGCGTTGCGGGGGCTGATCTATTGGCGAGCGAAATTTTCACCTGGATTTACATCGCCATACATTTTACATGCTGTATGCATTTTTAGATATTAGCAAATGTAGAATCCTCGAAGAAGTAGGCAGTGGAACCTAGAGTACTGCCACGTTTCACCAGTTACGTTTACGTCTCATGATGGAATAGGCGGTGAGCCTATTGGCATACACCGGTCACATATACAGACTCCGAGTCACTACTAAGAAAATTTTCATTAGAAAAAAATAATAGTGCCCGACCAGAGAATTGAACCCAGGACCTGCCGAACGGCAATCGCACTCGCAACCAACACGACCAACGAGGTCTCAATCAATAGTCTCCCAGCTGATCATGTATTACGATAACTTTATTGTTAAATGTTTGGTGAGTGTATAATGCATTACATCCCGAAAAAACATACGTGAGTCTAGCCGGCTTAATAATTAATGAACTTTAGTGTTGCTTCTAACAATCAATAAGTTTTAGTCGGGAATTGAGATAAGTCCCATTAAGTATTCTTCATTTGATCGCCAGATAACTAGATGTGCTCGCGGCTTCGCTCGCGTGGAAATCAGTATATCACAAAGTTTTTTCCGCATAATTACCGACCTCGTGGGAATTCTAGGATGGAAAATAGCTTATATGTTGCTGCACAGTGAAAAGAACAAGTGAAAGAAATGAACAGACGAGCTAGGGGTGAGAGCCGAGGGGCGAAACGCAGACGCCACGTCGGCATATCCTACTTACTCCATTTGGATAAGGATTAATATCATGTTTATTAAAACACTTTCGCAAATAAATTTAAGAACTGTTTTGTTAACCATAAAAATGGTTATAGTGGGTTAACGTTAAAAGCTAGACATATGCGGTCGCGGACTTTTATATAGAACTCTTAGAGGGGAACAATTTTGTAATACATGATTTTTGAGTAACTTTCACCCTTTACTTAGCGCACGCAAGGAAAGCTCTAAATTTTGCCGTTGTCGAAATATTTTTATTACTGCTACTCTCCTATTCATCTTAGCGTCATGTTATATAACCTATAGCCTTCCTCGATAAATGTGCTATCTAACACTGAAAGAACTTTTCAATTCCGACCAATATTTCCTGAGATTAGCGCGTTCAAACAATCAAACAACCAAACGGTCAAACAAACTCTTCAGCTTTATATTATTAGTATAGAAGTATAGATATAGAAGTATAGATAAAAATGTGACGTCACGCCTACTACTGCCCTGAGACATGCAGAGGAGTGCTTCTATGCTTCACCAGTTACGTCGACCTCTCACCGTGGAACAGGTGCCAAGTTTATTTATTGTCGTACACAGATAGCTGGACTAAGCTACTACTGGGAAGTTTGAAGATTACAAAATCTGGCATGCCTCCGTTCGCGATATACTCGTATTCTTAAAAAGAGGTACGAAGGTAGCTTTTCGCGTACATAAGTATACATAGTTTTCATACGTTTACTAATATAACGTGAAAGTCTGCAGCTATTCACAACATAAAAATGATAATTATCATCATCATAAATATCAAAATTATCATCATCATCATCATCAGGTCGCCTACTCCCGTCTTCCACCTCACCTCCGCCATCGTATATTCTCTTCGACTATTAAATACTAAATTCTCGTAATACTCCAACAAGCTAAAATACACCGACGCACACTGACCGCTCGGGTGATACATTTGTAACGCGCGACCAGCGCCGCGGGTGTATTATGTTACCGTCCGTTAGTTACCTGCCAGTCGCCGCGCGACCGCGCATCCAGCGCGCGGCGACGGACGTCGCGCCGAACGGTCAGGAATGCCTCGCGAGCCAGCGTGCGCCGGGACCACGCGACAGCGCTGGCCCGCCAAGCGTTAGAACGTTGGTATCGAGTAATATGTTATGATGCAGGTGTACACATGCGTATGTATTATACGACATACACAGCCTTGGCCAAAAGTTTGGAGCACCCCATATGGTTTACAGGTGCGCAACATTTGCAATAGTTAACAATACCTTTTGTTTAAATATAAATTAGGCGATATCTAAAAGGGATTTAAAATAATAGCATAGCTAGGTAAGGCCAATAAAACATCTGTTGCAAAGCATGGTATCCCTTTTGTAATTTTCAACATTTATTTCAGTTCACGATTTGGCGTCGTTGTGTATACATACCATGATCTAGCGCATTTCTTGGATTTTTTCGTGTTGAGTGGCATTAATTTTGATAGAAAATTCTTAAAAAACCCGAACAGTCTCTTGAAAAACGGGTGAAAACTCAACTTTTAAATGAACAAGAGAAATCCTAAGTTCAAATATCCAGAACTTTTAAATGTTCGCGCCGAGCGGTCCAACTTGCAATTGAGCGATCCGCCAGTAACGGTACGTATGGGAATAGGCCTAGAACTGGACGCAAACGTATCACCATCAACCGTGAAGATCGGAAATTAGTGAGAGAGTCCTTTAAAAATAGGAAAAAAACGTCTTCTGAGCTCGCTGCTGAGTTGTCAACAGAGCATAACAAAACAATTTCTGCCAGGACGTCTTGTCGAAGACTTCAACAAGCTGGCCTCGAAGGGCATAATAAGAAAGCTCGCTATGCCTGGACCTTGAAGTACGAATATTACACCGAAAATGACTGTTCAAATATTGTGTGGTCAGACGAATCAAATTTTGAGGTAAGTTAGATAATATGAATTTCCAAACGGATAAATAAGTTTTATTAAAATGTAAAAAGCTATAATAATGTTTAATCACGATTTGTAAAGCTCTACATTTTTGTTTTTTGTTAGGTCTTTGGAACACCTGGTGCGTCTTCGTGCGTCGTCGTGCAGGGGAAGAATTTAAGCCGGAGTGTAAGCTCCCTACTGTTAAACACGGCGGAGCCAGCGTAATGATCTAAGACTACGTGTCCGATGCAGAAGTCGGCAAAATGTTTGTGTGTGAGGGCCGAATGGATTCTACAAAATACACGAATATTTTAGAAACTGCTTTATTGCTTTCGTTTTCCAAACTTTTTGGTGACACAAATATGAAAGGAATAAAATACCAGCAAGATAATGCGCCATTCCTTAAATCAGCTCACACGATGTAGTGGTTTCGTGAAAATTTGATGGAGCTCCTAGAATGGCCTGCACAGTCGCCGGACCTTAATCCAATAGAACATTTATGGGGAATTCTAAAACGTA
>DWEI01003616.1:0-12616 GCA_018245875.1 Mysoria ambigua | reverse complement strand
AACGTAACCGGTGAATCGTGGGAATGTTCTGCATTCCTCTGCCTACGCCTTCGGGGATTACAGGCGTGAAGTTACGTAAGTTACCTATGCAAATATAGTTTTACTTATGAACACGACAAGAAAACGCTAACAGTAATAGGCATTAAAGTTGGCTAGTTTACGCTTAAAACACGGAAGCTGTACGCTAATGTGGTTTTATTTAGGAAATCAAGAAGAAAACGCTATGTGATACCCATTAAAATGCAGCCCCGGAGTAGAGCAAAGGGAAACACTAATTAAGGTCGGTTTACAAAACAAATATTTACTTGAGCCGCTCGAGCGCAGCGCTGCATCAGAGCTAATCGCTCCAGTGTATAAAGCTGCGTTCACACAGCGAGGGAGGGCACTCCTTCGACGACATCGCATCTATACACACTAACAAAACTTGGCTTGGAGGGATGGGCAGCGAACACCGAGTGCCAAGTTTACTATATTCTGCAAGAATATCCACGACACAATAATGAGACAACAAAATCTTCGTCGATTCTTCTTAATTTTGTAACTTTAATCACTAACCTCCTCACCACTAACCCTTTTATTGGTCGCAGCTTGACTCACAATCGTTAGACGAATTTCAATAAAATACGAAAGATAGTACTTTTAACAGCTTAAATCATTTTTATTTAGCTATATAATTGTAATAGCATTATAATGCAGCTAAATACACAAACGCTGCAATGTAAACATCGCTTTAAACACTTTTGTATACATTTCGCATTGAATAAAAATGCGCAGATGCACGATCCATACCGTGTGTACCTGTTGCGTTTGTGAGCGGGTGCGGACTGCGAATGAAACATGAAGTTACATCAAATGAAATACGAGCGGTGTCTCTTTGTGTCGTCTTCGTAATAAAATGTACCTACACCGGTTTTATAGCGGCCCATTACATTGCCGCTCATTTTTAAGGTACCTTTTTAAACACTATCTCGTAGGCCAAGTGGTTGCAAGTGACTGCTGGTCGACAGGTTCTTAATTCGATTCCCGGAATGTGAAGAGTAAAAGGTGAGATTATGACACACCTCGACCTACTTCTAAAACATAACAACAAGCTTGAGATTGTGTTTCTAATAAGCTTGCTCCGAAACTTCTATAAACTGTTTGATGATATACAACCAAATAACTTAAATATGCAATACGTCAAATCTACCATAATTTCTTAGTTATGTTTATTAGCTGAGACACTCAACACTTTTTTACTATAATGTATATGCAGTTTGAAAGATTGAATCAGTTCTACAGAGAAATGAAAAGTGATAAATTTGGAAGAATCACGGCAGCTCTGTACGGATAGAAATGTAGAAATATATTGCATTCCGTGCTCTCTGCCCACCCCATCATGAATCTGCCGTAACAATATAATAATGAAAAAATAAAGCGAATTAATATTATCACTTATCAATTATACGGATTGACATAATAAAATTATATACATATAATCTAGTTTTATCAATAAATATAATAATTTTAATAGCCTATCACTGGAATGTTATTACAGAAAGATTTGATTATAATCAATATTTATTTTATTTGTATTATTCAATATTGAGTAAAGAAATCGAGATTGTGGAACAGGACCGAGATATAATCTGTTTGTCAATCAACACAATGGTGATATTGTATTACACAATACATTAGGGGTCTTAAATATAGATTACATTGCGCCGCATTTCACAACGGCGTGTACACATAGATCTTGCTCGTGACACCGCCGATACCTCTGATGAAAGGTCGAAAACGACATTGTTAAATAATGTTCATACGACAATAGATACTGTTATAATCATAATTAATGCTCGAACACAATGTTCTATGAACTACACGGTTAATTTCTATCAAACTAAAACTTTAGTCTTCATCGCACTAAAGAGTTATTTTTTGGTTTCCCGTCGTTTTTACCGTCAACTAATACTCGCGTATAAACGGTTTACGTTAACGTTTAGGTACGTGAACGTTTCGCTTGTTCAAAAAATATAAAAAATTGTACAAGCCTTTGAACGGACATGTTTGCATAAATGATCAAACACGAGAGTAAATACTCCTATATACCGGCTTCAATCTCATAGTTTTATTCGGGTTGGCCTCACTGATTTATTAACTTCATTTTTAAACACATATTTTTAATCATAGGGATTTAATCATTTGTACTTCGTAATTATGTATATAAGCAATGAGATAACGTTTAACAGTGAAACAGGCTTTTATTAACACGCGGAGCTGGTTGTGTGGTGCGCATCACACGGCGCACACCTCGATATTGTATTCTTCATGGTATCCCAACAGATGGTATTTCATGCGATTCACCACAGCGCTCGGGTGTCGGGCAGCGCCGGTCGCGCGACCGCGGGCTCGTGTTCTCTCGCATTCTTGCCGCGAGGTGAACAACCCGCGCGCGCGCCGTCGTCCTTGGAGCCGCGTGCTCCTTTCTACAGGCTCCTCCGCGCGGGCCCGCCGCGCGCACGGACTCTCGCGCGGCCGCCGACACCCCGCCACCGATTCACTACGCACTTTATCCCATCCTCGTACTTCATACATAGGCAAAGGCACATACATCTATTGAGCGTTGTCGTATATTCATTTAGAGAAACGTTCCATTATATTTATCAAGGAAACCTAATGCATACAAGGATCCAAGTATTCAAGATATAATGTGACTCGAATGTAGACAAAGCTAATGCTACTGTAACCAAATAATTTATAAACATTCATATATATACAAGTAAATATAATAGATATAGATAAATAATAAACATAGATATCCAATAATAAATCTAGTCCGAGTGGCATGTACTAAAGTATATTTACAATTAATTTAGTACCGCTCATTCAATAGGCTACTTTATCGACGAATGCAACCTTAGCACTGTTCACGACTAAAGATCCCGGTACGAATGTGCTCCGTTCAAGGTATTCACTGTTTTAATGAAACAGAACTCGCGCGCCGCGGTACCTCGGCACCGATATCGCCTATTAGTAACAATGATATCACTGCGGCCGCGACCGCTATCAAGAGAGTGATAGGTAAACGCGATCAAGCCTTGAACAGGTTGCGCCCGACCAGCGCCCGCCGCGTGTCACTTCGTTTCCCTGTGCGGTTGTTCGATCGATCGATCGTACCGACCGCCGTATAAAGATCTGTCGGTCGATCAACCGACACATGTTTTTGCTCCCAATACCGACATGACAGTATGGTAGATGTGGGGTATAATATCGAGTCTTTATTGCGTTATTGTTATAAGACGTCCTAAAAGAAAACCAAGTTAATGATTTAATTTAAAATGAAGTATGTATGAATATGGTGACTAAATAATTAATATAGAAAAAACATAAAAAAATTGCTGAAACCGTAACTCGTGAAAATCCTTCATCTCAAGCTGTCCATATGAAAAATAAAGGTTATTGTAACGTAACTATTTATGTTACAGTGGAATACAACATTCCCCTAACATTAAGTTTTTTTTTTCATCAATTAGATAGTTATTTACATATATTATTTATTAAGATCTAGCTTCTTTCTTCACTATCACCACATAGTTTCAATACTTGTTACTGGCACGCAATCAAAACAAACATGACGGTTTGAAACCGAGCTAAAGCTATAGCCACTAGTGAGTATCTGAGAAGCGTTTCATTCATTAGAAGGCAGGTCCCGCTACAGGTCGGCTGTCGGGCTGACGTGTCGCTATGCAAGTTACCAGTGACTCCGGGCATCGCTGACTGCGGGCGCTGCAACGAAACGATACTAGCGTTTCAGTACCGAGGAAACTACGAACAACGGTAAATGAAAATGCGCTAGGTAGAGTTAGATTACTATATACCTATACTTAATGAAAAAAGCGACATATTTTAAGAGTTTTCTGTTTCTGTTGTGAGTTACAAATATTTTACTATTTTCAATTTTGTTCAAATGAAAAAAATTTTTTTTTCCAATTCTGAATTTTTTCAATTCTGTCAGATTAAAATGATATACATATAAATCTAATTGTTTATAGCCCTGTTATAAAAAAACTTGTAATATGCGTGCGATGTCAATGTTTTTCGAAGCAATTATAGTTGAGTTACATTGACAAGCATCACACTTGACAGAGCATGAAAGGATTCACAGACATTAGACACTACAGTAGTACTGACGTTCTTGTGGTCACAGCCTGCACTCGACCGATATAGAATTACTATTTTACGGAACGGGACTTGTGAAAAAAAAAACTATTTAACAGAGTTCACTAAACGTAAGACAAAAGACCCAGACAGAAAAACAACGGTACATTGAGTGATAAAAAAAAATTAAAATGTATTTTACGACACCGCAAATAATGACGGTAGTTCACAGATTTATAGAGCGGAATGTCTCTCTACCGGAAATTTGTCGATGGTTCTTAGAATAGCGATCTATGACGATCATGTCTTCGATAATATTTTCTAAATAACATTTTTAAGAAGTATATTAATATCAATTTCCTTATATAGTTGTGAATATTTTGACTACTTTGATATTGAGTGTTTGACTAAACTGTTTTCATCGATAACTATTTATGAAATATGATCCGTATTTCATTGTATTCATGCAAATACACAAATTTATGTACACTAATTCAACAAAGGAAGAAAAAACGTGATAGTAATTACGATGTAACCGCAAATATGTAAACTAACTTAACATTAAATCTTTATCTCAAACAGAATAACTTTGTAATTAAACCGGCCGTAACACATTATACGTTTAAGACGATTTGATATACAAATTACAGAAATTTGTACATCAGATTATCTTTTAACTGCGCTAATTATCCTCACGAACGCGGCAATAGCAAAATTTGAAGACTTATCACAACAAGTTGGTTACCGTTGTTACTTTTTATTAAAGGAATTGGAATTACTTTGTCTCTCTATTGAATTGTACAATAAAGAAAGCCTAACCTCTAGAAGAGACTCGCGCCAAGTATTCGTACAGAAAAAATGTTACAGTAGCGTTACAGTAACTTTTATATATTGAGTAACCCCAAATATAGAGTCGTAAAATAATTATTATACACGATTGTATAAATTAATTATATTGCATGCCATTTTATACAAAGCTATGTTTTAAGAATGATTTAAAAATAGGTTGTTTTAAAATTATTATTTCCATCCTATTTGAAGACTGTCCCGAGTATGACGTGTCTGAGACGCGAACTCTCCCGGCCGTCACGGTTGCGTTGCCACCCCACCCCACTGCGCCCCGCCAGACTCGCCCTCGTTCCGATACAGTGTCCGATGCAAGATTTAAAGAAATGTCATAAGAAAATAATACGGGTTTCCGTAACAGAAATACACAAAGAATATGTGTTTTACTCGAGCTGCAGATCAAGTCGAGACAAAGTAAAGCTTAAACAGAGCTATTTGCCATCTTATCCTCCTTTGAAGGGCATTGAGGACGCACGAAGAATATTTTAGAATGCGTAGTTAGATTCAACGAATCGTTTTTTATTGGCTTGAATATTTTATGAAACTAATAACTACCTACACATTAAAACGTTATATAATAAAATATATATTTATTTAACCTTTGGGTATTTTATCGTTAATTCACGAACATATTAGAATAATGGATTGCAAAGCAGAGGTTAGCAATGTTTATGTTTCCCAATTAAAAATAACGTTTTCAACGAGTTACAATAGAAAATTAAAGTAAAAATATGCAGCATCATAAATTTCCTTATCAAAAAGTGATAGTACTTGACGAAGGACCTAATATAAATTTGAATTTCGAATTTTTCAATGGTCATTCACCGTGCGAAAGGGATCGATATATTGCCTTGGAAATGCGCAAATGAGACAGTGGATTCACAATTGAATGCCTTTTTACAGCACAAAGGAAACCGAAGCAAACTTCATTAGTAAATTTACAAATTAAACATTGACATTTACGATCGAGTATTTTTGCTTTTTTGTTCATAATCATCCTAAATAAATGCTTAACATTTTAGGACGTTTTATGTTTAAACGGGTATAAAGGTCAAATCAACTTTTCTTCCCGCCAAAACAACACACAGTCATTTTATGGCGTTGCAAAACAGATAATAATATACGGCGGCGATTCATGGGGCATTTAAAATTCGAATAATAGCTGCGTGGGATCCAACCGTCAATGCATTCCATTCCCGCCTGCCTGACGTCACGTTCCGAAATGTCAATGGATTTCATAAACCCATCACATTAGATTATGTATTTAAAATTGAACGCCGCTTGATACAACAAAAAACGGAACATTCTGTGGATAAGCACAAGAGCTCTCATTGTAACAAGTATTAAAGTATTCTTAAACAAAGCTACAATACATGTTGATATATGTAACATCACACCGTAATCCCCGGAGCGGTAAGCAGGCGAGTATAGTACACGCCCTCATTTTATCGGTTATGTTTACGCTCCATAATAGAATAAGGGGTGAGCCTTATGCCTTATACCGAGTAGAATGCTATACACCGAGTCACTACTGAAATTTCTAATTTAGACGGTGACTCGGAGTCTGGAATGCGATCGGTGTATGACAATAGGCTTACTACCTCTTCCATAATGGGACGTAAACGTTACTGGTACGGTACTACATACTTCTGCCTACCTGTTCGGGGATTACAGGCGTGATGTTATATAAATGCTAAGATAAAAACTCCAATGACCCAGAATTTGAACCCGACACCTCACGATCAGCAGTCGCGCTTGCAACCACTTGAACAACGCGGCAGTCGAGTCGCACAAAACTCGCATGTTTGTACGACTACATACAGTACATATTGATGCGTGTATACCGCCGTATTGTATTTATACAAGAGCGAACTGCTGATACAACTCGTCATGTCCTTACCATTTATAAAGTACCTGCTTAGGCATTGACATAATAAAGAGCCCGCCAGCTCATACTACAGTATCACACGTTCATGTTGAATGTTTATGTTGAACGCCGTCAATATACATACACTTGTAATGGAGCGTGCACACATACGCTAAAACTGAACGTTTCTTAACGAACACGGAAAAGCAAGGAATTGATTATGGACGGTGCACTGTTATTATATTATTAATACAAACGGTAATATATTATTAAAACATTTCACCCGATCTCTATAACATAGATTAATAATTAGAATATAGAAAAATCATTGTTAACCCTTGGTAAATTTTGAATGTGAATGTTCTAGAAGAGGACAAGAGGCGATGGCGCTCAATGGGCTAGGCCTATTCTCCAGCGTAGATCTGGCCAGCTGATGATTATGATGACAAAGATTTGATGTCGGATGAAAGATACTTATTAAAGGAAACGGTTCAACTACGACTCGAGAACAGTATTCGTGACGCTCACACGTAACATATATACAAGATAACACTTGGCCCTGACACAGCAACAGCAACAGAATTCATGCCCTGTAATTATAAGAAATCCACTCTTACACGGTCAGTTTTTTCCTAATACAATTTTATTCACATACCATCACGTCTCCTAATGAAATATTTTTTTCAGTTACCAAGCAATATTAATAGTATTTTCAAGTGTTTATTACACTAGGCTTATGATTAGACACGTACGCCAGCCGTTTGTGTCGCCCCAGGCAGTGTAATGACAGTGATATTAATAAGTCGTATCGCCAGAGCGTGCTGTTTCAAAGTGTACCTGTGTGTTAAGAAACGAAGTAGTAATAAAATTAGATGTAGTTTCTTAATAGATAAAAATAAACAATAAGCATGCTTGCTTAATAAATTCATGCCACCAATGTTTTACCCTTGCACAGTTGAAAACGAGTCTCTTTATGAATGGACTCATATTTAGTAATACGTTACTATAACTCTCCGTTTAAAATTGCCTCAACTAAATAATCCACTAAAACCGTTAAAAGCACACACCGTAACGATTCGAAATTCGAAAATTTACTTTTCCTTTGTTGATCAAACAAATGTTTTAGTTGAATATTACAATGCAATATCTATAAAAGAACATCGATAAGGAAATATAAATTTCGAATAACGGTCGCCGCCGCGAAAGGAATTTGAATAAACAATAAGGAATTTATTTTGTACCTACCGTTACGTTCAATGGCTACGTAAATGAGTATCAACACACAAATTTCTCAAACGGTCCGAAAACGGAATACAAATGGATTATAAAAAAAAACGATCACAACACGGTCGTGTAGTGCCACTATTTAGGTTACTACGTCGCTATCACAAGTGCCTTTTCGTACGATACTGACTATAAAACTGATAAACGGTAAATATTGTGTGGCGGTTTTAACAATTATCACCTATTGCATTCTAATATTTTATAAGCGGACAAGCTTGAACATAGCATACATCAGAGCCATAAAAGAAATAAAACATCTAATACATGCGCAGCCACTATAAACGTCTAGCAAGAACCTCTTTGTAATTTTAAATACACACGTATGTGTGTGTTGTGTGTTTGTGTACATTTGTGTATGTGTGTAATCAAATACACTTGTACTCAGCGTGCACCGACTTTTTCTCAGTCAGTATACAAAATAAGAATGTAGTTCTGCAGGTCACATCAATGAATGCATGACCCTTCAAAGTTTCGTATATCTTCCGACGACATTCTAATTTTAAATAGAACCTTCCCACCTTATTTTAAACAGTAACAAGATAGATATTGTTAAAAATTCTTCACAGCCGATTGATGTAATTTATTATTGTAATAACGAATAGACTAAGAGCTTTGTTTTCAAATATTTGTGTATATACAAAAAAGTGTGGTGCATAGCTGCCAAAAAATTTGAGAGTTGGCAAATTTAACTCACGATTATACATACATACGTAGCCATGACCTCAAAGTTTCCATACTTTCAGAAACTTCTTTGGTTGTTTAAGATTATTTAACCGTTTCCTTGACCTACATAGAACAGGAGCGAAGCTTCTTGGCAACCAAGTGCAACCACGCAAATAGACTGCAGAATGCAGTTAACTTACAACGGAAAACCGACAAACAGTTTGAAAATGGAATGAAAGATGCTGAATTAAAAATGACACTCGTCATCTGTCAATATGCCAAATATGATATTCGCTGTTCATTTCATCACCAAAAAAGTATCATTAGGAGTAAAATTGTGTCATTCAAATATAGTAAACCGAATAATAATAATAACAATGTTAAGCCACCACGACATCAACCGTTATTCACCCTTAGGCGCTTATTGAAATACTTCCTTGACTATGAAAATATTTGCGAAAGTTTATGTGCCAAAAGCACGAGTTTTGTCGCAGCCATAAACAATAGAACGAGGTTATTAAACCAGAACTTGCGTTTCGTGTGTAACACACTTGTAATTACGCTGTATCTTCTCTTTGCATCTACTTGTATTATCTCTTCAAGAGGCCAGCAATGAAAGTGAGTGTTCAGTTACGCGTTTGCCAGCGAACGTAGGCGACTAATTAAATATAAAATTAATTTGCATTTAAAATCTTTATGCAATGATCTATCAACGAAACAGGTATATAATGGTATTCTTGCTGTAAACCTTTCGTAACTGTATGTGACTAAATTATTCAATGGCCTTATACACCTATGTGTTTTTTTACTTTTTTCCCAGTGTCCTGACTATTTTTTCAACGTCTATGCAACAGGTTGTAGCTCATGAATTAACAGTTCAAACAAGTCCGATTCTATATAATATTTTTTAGTTAAAAGACAAAAGAAATAATTAATAAAATTTCAGTAAAGACAAAATGGCCCACTCAAAACCTAGCAGAATAAAGAATCCTTGACCTTACATTCGCTTTTTAATTGTACTCACCTACCGGTCATAAACATGTTCATGAATATTACTTTGTGTAGAAAACTACAAGTAACATAAGATTCTTCCCGGCGATAAAAACTCAGCAATGTCTAGCAATATTCCGAGCTGGTTGTAATACTTATGACAAACACTTTCTTTTCCCACGAAGTCTCGCGCGCTTCCATACATATTTGGCTTAACGCTGATTAAGACATTATCGTGTTATAATCTCATCTCAAGCACGATCAAATGAAAGTGTTCACATTGTCACTTTGGACAAACATCCATGGTTCTGCTGTAACGAATGGATTGATATCCAACAGTTCATTTATCAGTTGTAGGTC
Source organism: Mysoria ambigua (assembly GCA_018245875.1). NCBI lineage: Eukaryota > Metazoa > Arthropoda > Insecta > Lepidoptera > Hesperiidae > Mysoria > Mysoria ambigua. The sequence continues at coordinate 2,469 of DWEI01003616.1, read as the reverse complement.
ATCTCTCAAAACTTGGTCCTCCCTGTTGGAAAACAAGTTGAAACACAGAGATAGTTATGATCACACAATCATAATTCCGATTATGATTTTTAAGATGTTTGAAGTTCACCAACAGCACTTGGCTAGCGTGGATGACCATGAATCTTACTCTCTTTTGATGAAAAAAAAAACAGTATTCAACAGAAGAGAGAAGAAAGTGGAAGATTAAATTCGCTATTGTTACACACTCGGTTCTAAATAGATCACACGGACGGTTGACCACATTCACAAGACACTGAAATCTCCGAAGTGCTGGTTTAGGGGCAATGAAAATAGACATTTGGCACTGTCACTCCATACAATCTAGGTCGCTCGTGTACAATACAATATATAAAAATAATTCTAAGTCAATAACCGCAACCCAAATTCGGAATCGTACCGATTGTGTATCAAAGGGTATTTATTGGACTATCGCAAGATAAATCGACTGGCTACGATGTAATTGTAGTAATCGCCGTTTAATTACTCGGTTACGCGCTGATTGGAAATTTGGCCGACATTTTTATCTTCGAATTGGGCAAGTACGAAAAAAAACGATCTTTCTCAGACAAGAGTTGCGAAAAGTTAAATCAAGTGGGCCCGGTAAGTATGTACCTAATAGAGGCAATGTGATGGAAATCACTTAAATAGCAACTTTCTGTTACAGTCCACATATGTTGTATAAATTGTACTAAAGATTAATAAGTTCCTACATTTAAAAATAAAAAAAAAATATACCTAAATCCGATAGCCATTGGAGCAGAGAAATTTTGTAGTGGATATAGCGAAAATGCGGGTAAGCGTACTAAGGGGCGCATGCCAATCCATTACATTGGTTACCTTAAATAAAAGCAGCATGTAGCGGCGGTGCTAGCAGCCATGCTGTACGATTTCCAACCATGGACAGATTATAAGCAAGTGCCCAGCGTGGGCACGGGGACTATTGGCAAAAACCAAACAGAGGAGGCCAGGAGTGAACTTGGATAGGCTGCTGAAGATAATGATGTAATTTAAAAGTTTATGTAAAATGAATTATTCTACCACTAGTACTATGTACCTTTTCAAAGCACTACACTTTTTTACATGATGCAGTTGATGTGAGGGTGAGCATAGTGTGAGGTGAGCATGAGGTGAAATTGCACATCGCAGCTCTTGTGAAGCGTACAAAATACGGAAGCCATGTGAACCAAATACAAATTATACTCCAGCATATATACCTAATTATACATCAGAATAAAATTATGCTCAGTTTATTTACTCGTACGAAAAAGTGTTTTAAAAAAATCAAATAAAAATTCAAATTGTAATAATATTTCCTTTGAGCAACCGCAAGCCATAGGTTATATATGTATAATAAAAAACAGCATTAAGCCTGTATTTCTCCGAAGGGGTAGGCAGAGAGTTGTACTACACTCCCACACAAAAACATATAACGTAAACATACAACACCCATATATATTATTTGCTAACATATTACCTAACGCAGTCGGCTCTACACCTGTTGTCGCGTTTCCAATAACATCAGACAACATAATTACACGATGCGCGCAAATAAGAAACGTTAAACGTTTATATCTAAATGCAAATTAAGTATGGTGTCCCGTTAGACGGTAACCCGTTGCTGGGCTTCGTTCGATAGCATCTTAGGTTCGTCACAGACGGAGCGACAATATGCGTAGATAATATATTTTCTTATACTCTGCCTTAACTGGATCTTGGGTCGAATGGTAGCAAGTGCAACTGGTAATCGTTAAGTCGTCATGATTCAGTAACAGCGTGGGTTAAAAACAGATAGTGAATTGTAAAATATGTATATTACAAGATAGCAGCCGCCAATGGTAGTTTATATATATCACAAGGTATGTATAGCACAATATAATAATATATATTATAGCTCTGTGTGTGACGACCGGTACTACTGTTATCTATGGATCGTAATCAAATATGTGATTCTGGATATTGATTGCGTATAAACAATATATTTTATCACAAATTATTTAATATTATTGAACATCGACTGATAAATTTCGAAATGGATGGCCTATGAAAAGAGGGACGACGACATTAATCTTTCTTAACTCTGTAAGGAGAATCATATTTTAATGTGAAAATACGAAGTTTTCATATTGACATTTTACTTAAATTTTGGTGAAGGTGCAACTTTGAATTGACATGAAACAAGTTGCCATATAAAACCAATATTATAACTGCAAAGCTGCTTAGCTTTTTTTTATATAATAAGGAAGTAGAGGACGGGCATGCAGCCCACCTGATGGTAAGTGGCTACTGCCGCCCATGGACATCTGTAATCAATCCCAGATAAGTCAACCACAGATGCGCCTCTATCCCTGAGGACTGAGCTGGAATGCCACGTAAAAGTATGTCTCCCTTACCACACCCTTCAAACCGGAACACAGCAGCGCTTAACGCCGCTGTTATAAGGCAGAAATA
>DWEI01003615.1:0-12617 GCA_018245875.1 Mysoria ambigua | reverse complement strand
ATCCAAATACTGTCTGTGTGTTTGCAATGGAGACGTTCCAACGCTAATTTTAGATTGATTTTTATGATCATTGATTTTTATAATCCGTTTTATAATCATCATTATCATTATGATCCTCATTATTATCAACATCGTCATCTTAAAAACTAATATAAGTTTTTAATCTTTACCTATACTTTTCTACGTGTATTTAAAATTCAACGCGCAGCACACTTTATAATAGCAAAGTTTGTTCTCCAAGTCCAAAATTGTTCTCGCTTGAAAGTTTGCGTTTTGAAACGTATTAAGGAATTTTAAATTAAAATTTAATCGCTAACCTCCCTGAACTTGGTAAACTAAGGTTGAATGAACAATTTCGTAATTTACTGTTACGTGTAGTATACTCATTCAAAATAGTTCTTAAACATTATGTAAAATGAAATTTAATCATAGTATACCTGCTCCGCGGAGCTGGCTATCCAGGCACTGGTAAATGACTTCGGTTGTCAATACCTTGTTGTTGTTGATTTCGTTTCATTGCATTTTATTTTAAAAAATAACATAACGTGCATATTTAGGAAGAGGTAGGCAGTGGAGTGCAGGACTATGTGGTGAGCTTAATGGTATACACCGAACTCAGATCAGGATTATGAGTCACTTCTAGAAATTTAACTGGAATTACTAGTTAGAATAACCCAATAGTACACGACCTGGGGTTTGGACCTAGGACGTTCCGATCGGTGATGGCAGTCGCAACCACTGCACCAAAAATAAATTTTGAAATTTATTTAGTAGCTCGTTACCACACGTTAAGTAAAATTGTATACAAATAAAATTATTGTACCATTACAAGTGATATACAGTACATGTCAAATAGAAAAGCCTACGAATATCAATGATGATTTTCGTTCGACAGGAGCCGCGAACTTCGGGGTTTAACGAGAAAAGTTCGCATCTGAGGAAAAAGTTTAAATAAAACAACTCGATTATGATCAGGTGAATTTGTGATCAGCGAGTGACAGAGTTCCTACACTTACATAAAAGATTTTTTATTTACGAAACGGCTTAGGTGTTATGACTCTTTTAGTACGCTAGTGCGTCGCATAAAATTAGATCGGAAAGCAGTAATTTTCTTGCATTTTTATGGTCACAATTTCACATACAGATGATGCGATAAGTATACAACGACGATTGTATGGGAAATTTTGTTGAGAAAGTTTGTTGACTTTATATTTCTGTAATAATAAAACAAGGAGTAACATAGCATAGACATTAGTATAAAAAAGCATAAAAATATGCCTTCCTACCTTTATATATCAAGGAATAGAGTTATAGAATGATTCTGATTAATTTATTTGAAGTAAAATTTTTGTGGCCGAGGATAACTGTAACAGCATTGGGGCATTTCGCTTCACATATAAGTATATAACAGGAGCTAAAGTGCACGGGTAACTTGATTCCCGAACAGTGCTCGCTCGCTGCAGGAGAGCTGAAAGCTTTATGACGTTATGTGCCTTGCGAAAGCGTCTCTCGCCGCCATTAGTGGTGATAATGTTACTCGCACCGGAGTACTGTTAGAGCGATTTTTTTTCCTAAAAGGATACTCAAACACCAGTATCCCGTCTCGGCTTGTAATTGTAAAAGTAACACCACACCCGTAATCCCCGAAGAAATAAGTAATGAGAAAGGACAACGGCACATAAACTTTATAAACTCTATTTGGCTGTAGTCAAGTCGTATGGACTCGGGACGTGGTTTTGACGGGTGTGTAACAAGCTTAGTCCGAAACAAAGTTCGTTAATTACGAACTAGCGAGAAACACGATAGCCATTTAGTTGTACCCGAGTGAATGCGGATATTCCTTATCCGGGCACAATTGTCTGACGTAATAACAAAGTCCCGTAATGAATTGACGGTTAACTAGTCTTCCACATATTAATGTGTTTAATTAACAGTATTGCTAGTAGTAAAATCATGATAGCTCAGTAGTCAATATTCAGCCTCCTCGGCCGGGGTTTTTGGTTTTAAATCTCAGGTACATATTCGTATGTGATTTTATAAATTTAAGAATTCATTGCAAATAAATACATCTTAAATACAACTTATTCTCCATAGCGAGGCATTTTTCCAAGCGGTAGTACTTTCATTTGGACGTACAAAAGGTTTTCTAATGAACCAATTTTTAATAAATGCAATATGAATTTGAACTGTTTGCGATAGTTAATGTATAAGTATTAGTTGTTATGAAAATGAATACTAATATTTGATAAAAAGATTATAAAAATCGGACTCTTTTCAAATATATTGCTTAGATTGTCGTGTTTGTTATAAACGCCACAGTCGATCAAGAGGGCTTGGGTTCAAATCGCGAGTCATTTTTATAACGATTTTATAGTAATGACTCAGAGACTAATCACCTATTCCATAGTGGGACGTAAACGTAACTGGTGTCACGTAGTAGTGTACTGGCCTCCTCTTCCTCTCTCTTCGTGGATACAAGCGTGATGTTAGTTCGCGCGCAACGTTACACTCTTCGAAACGCCAAATATGCACTAGGTTTTGCTAATGTCATATAAAATAATACAGGAATCATTCACAAACGTTATGATGTTCGGAGAAATACCAAGCATTCTATGATGATGTGCCGGAGAAAGTGATGCGTGTTGTGGTGCCATATAAAAATCATACGTTTTGCTGAAATTTAGTATACTCGCCACTCAGAATAATACTAATCAACTTCTCAGAGAACCAAATATGGTTAGAAGTACTGTGTGATGAGTACTATGCTTCTACGTTAGGTTTTAAGTACCGATTTGTTGAATATTAAATTCTTAAATATTAAGTGCATAAAGATCTTACCTATGCCCTTTTATCCCTTTGAGATTTAATATAAGTAGACTTACTTTAAATATATCATTTAACTGATGGATACATTTTAAATGATGAATCTCAAATTCGCCATCTCTTAAGCTTAATAGATATTTTCCCACTCCCTGGCGGTGTAAGGGGATGGACCTTTAATTTCTTCCACGTGTATTATTCAGTGTCTCAAGTAATTGCTAGACATTACCGGATTGCCTTTAGAAACGTAATTTATTTCGCTAAATTATACCGGTTTGTTAAACAGTGAATATATTTTCAATTAAACATACGTTTTAGCTCTATCAAATGTTTTAGTTTAATGGAAGCATTTGTTGATTATTACATTTTAGGGATAAAAGTAGTTGCTTTGTGAATGTAAGCGTTTGAGTAATCATGTCTATTTTTACGCGACTACAGTATTATTAAAATGTTACTTCATAAAATATAAATTGAATAAAGGACTCGTTGCTACATCAGAGGTTTGAGATCGTTCGTTTAATATACATACGAAAATTGTCACCAGATCTCTCAGACAGAGGCGTAGTATATCGGAACGACATTTTTTTTGTTTAAGGTCAGAGATTTATACTTGTTAGGAAAAATATCTACTGTAATATTATCATCATTAGCCCGTTTTCGTTTACTGCTGAACCAAACATTTCTACACTATTTCTAAAAGGCTTTCCTTTATCCATTTGCTCTCAGTCTAATTAATATACACTTATATCCAATCTAAACATGGAAGGTACTTAAAATCGATCAAATGTACAATGATATTCAATTATATTATCGAAATCGAAATTTAAAGTTTCAAATACGAATTTGTACAAGAGGTATGGCCAATGAAAGGATTTATTTTATGTCCAAGCACTACTTTTTAATAGATACGAGTTAATCTACTTTATGATATCAGGAAAAATAAAATACGAATTGTGTTTTAATTTTATCTTTAGTAGTTAATTATAATCCTAAATTTCTGTACATGATCATATTCAAGGTGCTTCGTCGCTCCGTAAGGGGAGATACTGGTGTCGTCTGCTGTACATTGGATGACGTTGGATTTGCTGAGGTGCAGGTTCGATTGACGATCTCGATTGAGCCACCTGATGATTAGACGGCCCGACTGGCACGGGTGTCACAGAATAGCCCGCCGCTACCAGAGCAGCAAACTCTTCCGGTGTATACGCTTTATTGTTCCTTGGCGGTGGCAATTGTGGACGCTGCTGTTCTTCAGCACTCTGTGCGTGCTGCTCTATGCTGGCCTGAGCAACATTGGACGGTTGGGCGATTCTATAAGCGTGCTCCCTATGGGATTGGTCTCCTTTAACCTGATCCACTCTAAGAAGAGGACGCAATACTTTCTTCGGGGCAACATTCTTGCTGACATAAATGGCGGATAGAGGTGGTTTAGTTGACTCGATTGCTCGTGCAAACTGTTGTACTTGGTACGCGTTGTGTTGTTCAGGAGTTTTGAAAACGGGACGCAGATAATATTGGTCGCCGCCGATATGAGGCTGTTGTTGCACAGCCGATAGTCCTTCAGGAGCTGCTTGATCGTAAATTTTTAGAGCGCGTAATTTCTCGGGTTCCGGGTAACGTTTGAGGTACGCCACCGGTCTCTCGGGTGCTACGCTGCGGCCTTGTTCCTGCCTGTGAAGCTGTTGCTGCGGTCTTGGAGATTCGATGATTCGGTACTGTTTCGGTGTAGCCTCAGCTTGCTGGTATTGAATTCTGTAGGCGAGTTGTGGGTGTGGCTGTTGTAGCTGTTGAAGCTTCGGGGGCGGAACAACTTTGAGACCTTGTGTTTCTGGTCCTTCGTATTGCTGGATGGCGATCTGAGGCGGAATTGCAACATAACGTAATTGTGGTCGTTGACTTTGAGGTGCGGAATGGTACTGTTGCTGATGAGTTGCTTGCTGTTGTTGCTGATGCTGTTGCTGTTGCTGCTGTTGTTGCTGTTGTTGTTGAACATTTGTCGTTTCAATGAGATATTGTTGTGGTGCTGAGGGTAACTGTTGAGGTGCTACTTGAACTTTGGATCGCAATTTCGTCGGTTTCTTGCTGGGCTTCGCTATATAGCGGTCCACCTGAAAACAAATAAGGAGTTACTTATAATATGTCAAATCACGCTCATAATACATGAAGAGGAAAGTAGAGGAATATAGAACATTCCCAGGTTTAACCAGTTACGTTTACGTGGAATAGGTGGTGAGCCTTTTGCTATACACGGGGCCCATATCCATACTCCGAGCCACTGTTACAAAATCTAAATTAAATCACTTTGTAGCCCAATACGCTAATCAAACCTAGGATCTCCTGATTGGCAATCGCACTTGCAAACCACACGACCAATGAGGCAGTCAATTAAAATTTAAGAGTAATATTCACCTCCGTAGATTTTAGATTATTCAAGATCTACTTAAACTATGAAAAATCAAACCCGAAGAGGAATACTGAAGGGCACAAATCCCGACCAACGTGTCAGGCTTCATGTTATCTAAATTCCTTTATAAACTTTAATTCACTTTAGTACAGCGGTTTTTATTTATTTTAAGGGTCACTGTTAAATTGATCGCTGACCTGCTGATATGTAGGTGCAACGCTTTGCGTGGTAACCGGTGTCGCTTGCTGGGCGTGAGAGTATACTTGTTGGCGAGCGTCTTCCTGTCTTCCCGCGTGGCCCAATAGAGCTAACAGGTCCGGATCAAAGGAATGCGAAGACGGACTGACGCCATTATCACTAACTGATAACGCAGCTCCAACCGAAGCCTCACCCCCGTTAGAGGAGTAATGAGGTCGAGCAATGACTGCATGAGACGGCTGCAGTGACACCTACAAGACAGAAAAAACATGGTAAAATTATATACAATTTTTAAAGCAGCGAGTGGAAACTTCGGTGATTTACGTACAAAATTTTCTGTATCTTAGATTTAATGTATTACCATATGGTTTGTTTGCCAAATAATAATAAAAAAAATGTCGATTCGATATCTTGAAACTCTCTTAGATTTTTGCTCAACTAGTTATTTTCGATATAAGTAGTCCTGAGTCGATAAAAATGTTGTCTGAGGGCTTCAAGATGTTTAAAACTTTGCAACTGAAGGGCTCTGCCTTTCGGAAGTTCGCGAGACTTGTGTCTCTTATTAGGACATAACGAGTTGCAGTTATGTCATACACAATAATTCTCGGATAAAACCGAATGAATTAACAATATTTTTAATTCAAATAAGATGATAATGAAAAAACTGTAATACATTTTATTTTTACCTGTCGTCGACCTTGAGGTTCTAAATAGTAAAACTGCTGCAGGTTCTGTTTATGTTCTGGCTGTTGGTTGCTGTACAGGTCTTGCAGCTGTTGACTGCCGGCTATTGGCGCTTTGCGTTCGGGCTGCAATTCCAGGAGTTCTTGCGCGTTCAGCGAGTACACTTGGCCGGGTCGATACTCGTCGTCGTCTCTGCAAGACATATAATTATCTAGGTTATTGACTAATATAATTTAGAAATTTCATATTCTCTCCTCGTGGAAATCGTAAAGTATAGTTTCTTTCAATATTTATAATATTAGGATGTCAGCAACGATTTAAAAATATATGTACTGATATTAAAGCACTGTTTAATATTCTTTGACTGCTTCATTGCGAGCGACACTATTTTATTGTTATTCACCAATTAATATTAACTGATTACTTACTACTTTAATAACCAATTAAACTTAGATAAAAGTTAAAAACGAGAGTATTACAGCATGAAGTATAATAACTAATGTAATAATAATATTGTAGTATAAAAAAATATACATTATTTGTATCAAAAGATAAAAAACTCACGTTACGACAGCCTTCCTTATAAAATTCTGTAATATGTCTAAATTATTGGAATAGACGGCAAAACAAAACTACGAAACTCTTACAAGAACCTCAATAAGCAAACTCATTTCTATTCAGATCAGGAACCGCGTAAAAAGAATGTCGATTTTCTTTGTCCTTTAATAGATACTTAGTAATTCTTATTATGAGTCTTTTAAAAAGTCCATCAAACACACACTTTTTAATACCATCAGTCATCTTAGGCGTTATTTCTTGGAATACATCAACTGTCAACATTACTCAAATCACCTGTTCACGACGCGCTCGTCATTTTGAAAGACTGTACCGACGTCATTATAATATTAATGACAAAAAAAAATGAACGAGCCAATGCGCCATCACGCAACTTTACGCGGTCCGCTGGCCAGTGAAAGGTTCACGCATTCGTTTTACCGGTGAAATTAAAAGGTGTTTTCCAGTTGGTTTCCTTATTTATAAATTAATTTTATAATTTTTAAATGAAATTTGCAAATATATAAAAAGATTTTTAGTCTGCAATTTATTATTTATGGAAAAATTGAAAGAACCAAAGCTATTTAATTGTCGATGTAATAATATGTTATTCAAAATTATATGTTTGTATTTTTAAGATAAATAATTTTACGATTTTGACTGATGCAATGATTCGAAATTTGAATAATTGAATATCGAATGTATCGGTTCCAAACAATTTCTATGTCGTTATTTTGTATGCGCATTATGAGTATTGATGTATAAGTATTGAATTAAGAAAGAATTTGATTTAAATGTAAACAATGATTTGACACCTAATTAATTTGGTATATTTTGAGTTTGAATGGTATCGAATGGGAATTTAATTGAAGCTATTTTAGTCTTCAGTGTAATAATTACGTAATGTGTGATGTATGTAATGTAGTTGAATAAGTATAGTAATATATTTGGGTGCTTCATATGAATATGCATTAAAAACAAGCACCACAGCTTCTAAACGTAATGTAACGATCAATTATTTTCATCCCAACGAATCGTGCTAGTCAGCGATAATAATCTTTTTCATTTTGTTGATAAATTAAAGTTATTTCTATTTTTTTCTAATGAATAACGCCAAATAGGTTCATATAAAAGCTCTAAGGTTTATATCAAAAATAAATATAAATGGTGTTTCATATTTACCTTCCCGCATTTTTATCGTCCTCTTGATTCTCCTCGACTGGTGCCACTTGCTCCTGGAAATGGTAAGAATATATATTTATACTTCTGGAACTTGAAAATGTATATATGTATGTGCATATCTTCACACCAGGTCCCTCTCGGAAGGGTAGGGAGCACAGGTTGCTAAATATCTCTATTTAAAAAATTGCCGTGCATTTTTCTTTCCTGTGAACTATTAAGAATCAAAATATTTATCTAATAATAAAAGATAGGTTAAAGTAATTAATACCTTGATTATTACATAACATAACCTTATACATAATTACAAACATTTTTGAATTTATAATAAATGTTTTTCAACTTATTCAAGCTGATAATTCCGAGCACGTAGCAAGCTATCATTGTACGGTTTTACAACGTAGTTTAACTTTAGTGGCGTGCGATAAAAATAACAAAGTAATCCATTAATATCACACCAGTGTATTCACAATGTTCTCTTGACCATTACAACAAGGGATATTATAGCTTAACAACATCGGCATTGTTACAAACATAGATCCTTAACATTTCCTCACAACACCTCGAGGTAAAGGGAAGTGCGCATGTGAAAAACGGTAATGAGATACAAAACAATGCTAATGAATTAACTCTGTCACGAAGTTCCATTTCATAACGCGCGACATCCGCAGTCGTACACATTACGCGTGCAGTGAAAGTCGCAGAAGAAAAATAGTGAATTTTACAGCCTATGCAGTTGAATCACAAGTGTCTAGACGGTTTTTTTTTCCAGGAATTTAAGTGGAAATTGATATATGTCGATTATTTACATGGCAATGTGACAATAAGCTCACCACCTATTCCCGGGACGTAAACGTAGCTGTTAGTACGTGGAAATGTACAACATTCTTCTGCCTACCTCTTCGGAGATTGTAAGCGTGGGTAGGGGTATGTAGTGGGATAAGCTATACTCTGCGATCCCTAAGCCCATGCATGCCCAGCGTAGGGATTATGGGCATTGGCTCCTTAAAGGATCCCCACGTCCAGCAGTGGACTACGATAAGACGTAACGAGTTTGTTTTTATAATTACCGTACTTTTAAACCACCAAAAGTATACAGTCACGTGGTGACAGACAAAAAGGAAAAATATTGTAAACACTTTTGTAGAAATACCTGCGACGCTAGCCCTAATGGCTTCTTCAAATGAGGTTACAGGCTTTAATTTAGCTAGATTTGGATTTCGGACATAATGAGAGTTGGAGAATGTAGTTATTCGTCCGAAAATGGGACTTGTGTTAATGTTTAAATGTTATCTTGGGTTAGTCCGTCTACCTAGGACGCTTGAGTTGAAGGGATATTGATTTTATTTTTGCAGATGATTGAACTGTAGTCGCTCTGTACTGCTCAGTCAGGAATAATGGCCTAGCCTTTCTTGAAGTGCTTATTTAGGTAATACTCTAATAGGACTGAGAATATTTTTTGAGGATTTTTTTATTTACATATATTTACATTAATTCGATTCACATTAATTGTAGTCTGATTGTAGTCTAATGGTAGTCCAGCTGCAGTGTACTTGTAGTCCAGCTGTAGTCCAGCTGTAGTCCAGTGTAGTCCAGTGTAGTCCAGTGTAGTCCAGCGGTAGTCCAGCTGTAGTCCAGCTGCCGTCGAACTTTAGTCTAACTGTAGTCTAACTTGATTTTGATGTAGTAACGTAACTGTGACTGTAGATATTTATAAGAAAAACATATGTTTTATATAACGTTTTTGCTCCATTTCAATTACTGGATTTGTGCCCAGACATACGACAATAGGCTCTCTATCATTGCTGAACGTGAACGAAACTGGTGCAAAGTTAGACACTACAATTCACCCTAACATTTTACTTTTTTAGAATTACAGGCGGGACGTTGCGTTTATGTAACATGATATGTACACCGTACTGTAAAGTAATAACATCAACTAATGAATTTCATACATCACCTTTTATCACCGCCTCGTTGGTTGGGTTCGATTCCCGGATCGAACATTACAAGATTTTCTAATTAAGATTTTATAATAGTCGTTCGGAGTCTGGATATGTGACCGATGTATGGTAATAGGATCACCACTTATTCCATAACGTAATTCGTTCTACGTAAACGTAATTGGTGAAACGTGGGAGTATTCCGCATTCCTCTGCCTAACTCTTCCAGAATTACAGGCGTGAAGTTACGTTAAGTTTTTACATTTTATCATAAAAAATACACGACAAATTTTTATCATAAAATTTTATTATAAAAAATGCAAAACAAAAAAAAGCTGTTCCCAATAATCTGCTTACATTAATTTTTCTTTGACGTCTTGTTAGATCAAGGGACGTGATATAAAAATACAATCCATATTGATTCACGTAGACTATTTTCTTAGCAAAGGCTTCAATATATCAACCGACGCTATTGTTATTATCACTTGCGAGAACGTAACATTTTATAAAATGCCAAAGTGTCACCTCGCTATATAGGACTCGTAATAGGACAGCCATTAGGATTTAACGATGTTTTTGTGTTCACAATATATGTGTACAGTGAACTCGACGATGATAACACTTTGCGAAAATCCTTAATGTTTTCTTAGACTCATCTTGAATATTCATATTCAATTGAATGTTAGTTTGGCAAGATTTTAATATGTTTATTGCATTCAGACATCTAGTGTTCATTGGGACCATAATCTTAACGTTAAAAGTTCAGAGTTATATGTATGTTAATATTACCAAATTATATTTAATTTCTTAATTCTAAGGACAATGTAACACGAATAGTATGGTACAAATACTTTGTCTTTCAAAGGAATAATTTAATAATTATAATGTTTCTTGTTACAATCTCCAAATAATTATCCAATATAATTACATATGTTGGATTTTCTTTCAGCGATTTACAACAATGAATGTTCGCCTGTCATTTCTAACAACCCGAGAACAGAAAATATTATTGATCAACGCCTCATTAAATCATAAAACGAGAACGCGTTTCTCATCATATTACACGAGATGTGATCAATTAAAACGAACATTGTCAGTTCACTTGACACTTTCATTACCCTAGATGTTTAGCTCGTCAAGAAGTGACAGTACGAAATTACAGCATACCTCGCGATGTACACAAAGAGATTGAAGCTATTAATTTTCCAACCACTTCCAGTTTCTATAACGATTATGACATGGGACATTCCTGAGGCGGCGTGGCGTGTAGTCGGATGTGTCATTAAAGTCATCGCGACATACATACTTACAAAATATTGGCCGGCGGCGGCGCCACCGCTTGGCACCGCTGTGGTGTGTAATCTATTACTGGCGTGCCATTTGACAAGGCGCATATTAATAGTTGAGAAACGCTTATTACTCCCAGTTAATAGCCAGGTTTCGAAAAAAAAACTAGATATGCAGTGAAGCGGTCGTTTGCAAATAACATAATACTTCAATGTCATTGTGAATTATTAAATTTGGACCAACATTTCTATGCTTATGTGATTGCAAATGTAACTTTTTAATTTACCCTTTTTATTTTACTTTTTATACCCTTCACTTTTTTGTTACCCTATTCGCGGTCTCTCACTGCATGTGATACTTATCTTGACGCATCGCCTAATTGGGATTTACCAGAATTGTAAGCGTTAGATTTTACCAGAATGCCTGGGTAATTGTGAACGGAATGTGTGATATATACTCGAATTTGTAGTTTTTCTTTATTATATATTATTTTGAGAGTTATTTTATTTTAAGACAGTGATTTAAAAAAGTAATTTTATACCGTTTTCATTGGTTCATTAAAATTAATCCTTCTAAAACTTTTAGCGAACGAATTACAAGGTTTCGTCACATTAATCAGGGTAATTGAGTACACACAGACTGGACATATTTGAATGTGGAGTGTAAAAAAACCCAACCCCCACGTAGCCCCAATCTCACCCAGCTTACTTACTTCACGCATTATGTAATAGATCTAACCAATGTTAACACTTTACACAAATATTCTTAGAACCCATTTATAAAACGTGTTTGTTTAATAAAAAACGAACAAATTCATCGGTATTGATCAAAACATTTTAATCTTTCATACATTTGTCTCGCATTGGTAATTAATTGAGTAACATTCATTAATATATTTCACTATTTAAATGCATAATTTTGTGGTGCAATAAAACTGTGCATTTACTAAATCTAATTACGTCAACGTCCTCGAAATTGTGCTACCGAAATAAATAAAATTAGTTTAGAAATTAATAAATAACTTTAACAAATATACAGTCTCTCAAAGTAGAAAAAAGCGCATGAGTTCTGGGAAAATAGAGACATTTAGACCCTAGAAAATTTGCCTACTCCGTAAGGAGCTTGTAACATAATTATTGTTCTACATTAAAACTGAACTCCATACATTATCGTATGTAGGTATTCTTTTATTTAAAAAAACATCACCCATGTACATGTGATAGCATCAATACCGTTACATATAAAAATTGCACAATACATTTTTACCTAAAAAGTTATATTCCTCCACAATAGTCTGGAAGGTACATTGAAAATATAATACCGTACGATGTGCTCCAGTACACTAGAACTACACAATAGGGCGAGGCACTATGGTTATTGTACAAATTGATACAGCGTACGATGTGGGAATTTGAATAGCCGCAGCCTCGGTGTGCGAATATTCAAATAACAACGTACTCGTATGAATATTTTACGTAACTTCACGCCTGTAATCCCCGAAGGGGTAGGCAGAGGAATGCAGAACATTCCCACGATTCACCGGTTAC
>DWEI01003614.1:0-12591 GCA_018245875.1 Mysoria ambigua | reverse complement strand
AGGCGGCAGTAGCCACTTACCATCAGGTGGACTGCATGCCTGTCCTCTACTTCCTCATTATAAAAAAAAAAAAAAAACTTAGCGTTGAGCGAGAGGTCTCGGGTTCGAACTCTGGGTTTGCTCCCGTCGGTTTATTCTAATTTCAAATGCCGAACAGAAGCTCGTTTAGAGTTTTTAATGGTGTCCTGTGAATGGCAATTTTCTTCCCTTTACTCGTATTTCATAGGGAGACGTAAACGTAACTGGTGAATCGTGAGAATGTACTAGACTCCCCTGCTTACCCCTTTCGGTAAAACCGTGAATTATGTTATTTAGTGAAGATTGAGTTGTACCCACGATGATATTATATGAAATAGAGGTAGAAACTATTAATAAGCTTAACAAGTACCATGTTTTCTATAAAATAGGTGTGTTAAGTAGCAAAGTTATACGGTATTTATTTCAAAAACTTAAAAGAAATGCAAAAATAGTTCGTAATCACTTAAGTTGATGTTGCTGGCAGTGCAAGTCGGGAGATAGATATTCAACGATACTCCGACATCATCCCAGGACTGACGGGAACGCGTCCAACTAAAAGCAAACGAAACGGCAGCAAACATCGTAACACAAAAGAAAGGGAACGACGAATGTTACCAATTCATCGGAATTGGACGTAATTAAGACTCGATTGATGTTATGATCACCAATTAAAATCAATTGCGTTTATCCCTTGGCAGCTCTCTCCGGCTCCGTCGCCAAAACTTGCCTCCACTGCACAACTTGTGTTTTATCTTCATACTAATAAGATGAAAATCGAAATGCTATCGACACTTAATAACACGTACGAGGTTAACATATCTAGGTGTGATTCAATTAGTTGGAATTCGTTCATTGTGTCGTCGAAATACCGACATTAATAGTACGTGAGCAGAATGGACATAAAGTATGAACTTTAGTTATGCAAAAGTAACTTTAGTCGTGCGAAAGTAACTTTCGTTCTGAGAAAGTAACTTTAAATAAGTGGTCACGTCAAAACGGCTGAAATAATTTAGTTACTTACGTACGACGATAGTTCCAAATTTGACTTAGATCCAGATTTTATTTGTACAAGAGTACAAATTCGTATACCGTGTAATTAAGATATACGTAGGTATAAACATTTTTTTTATAATCAAATGAATGTGAGAAATAATTAAGTTCCGTAAATCTGACACAATTTCAGTACTCGTTCGACGTTGTAAATACTGGCCAATACACTTACGTCGCCAGTTTGTCAGCCTTCGATATAAAAAGTCGATAGCATTTAAAAAGAAACCGTTATACTGCAAGTAGCGCGGAGCCAAGATATTTTTACAAAACTCAAAACTGGATGCATTTTGATCAATAACTTAAAATGTAGATATCAAGACAAATTATATCATTGTCATTTCATGGGTATGATAATGATGATGATTGTCACCAACAATTTTATTATTAAGTTAATGAAAACAAGTCACTCAGATTTACACAGGACCCAAATGTCAGGTCCAGGTTCCTTACGAAATGTTCTATATAGTTCCAGAGAGTTCTATCGTGTATTCGTACTACTCTGAATACTACAGCTACTGGTAAAGTTTGATTACATGAATATTTATTTTTAAATTCTCGTTTTCTTTTGTATTATCACTGCGATAACGTGACACAAAGTATAATTAAACAAAACATTAGATTCTAATTAGGTTTTTTGCTTCAAATCATCGTAAGATATTATTATCTGTACCGTAAATGGAATAAGGTCGCGTCTAATATTTTAATCTTTCTGTATGATAAGTTATTAAATGGAATTTCAATTATTCTAAGATTAAAATAGCCAAAATAGCGACATAATTTATCTTAATACCTAGCTGTGCGTCGTGGCTTTACCCGCGGATTATTTGAACTGAACTATACCGCAGGTATATTTACAGTCTTTCAGCACAGATAATATTTTCAGTTATTGTTTCGTGCGGCATGTATATATAATACTGGTTTCCGTCGCGCCATGCAGTTTGAATAGTTTTCGTTCGTAAGGATATAATCATCATTATCAGCCTATTGCATAGACCTCCCCTGAAAGTTTATGCCCATAAAATAATATAATGACTTATTGTGGCTTTTATATGATAGATAAATATTAACGATGCTTAATACAAAAACAGTTATCTGGTGTCGAATACTTTTTTCCGGATCTTCTAAGAACAAAAATGTTGTAGAACATTGCATTCAATAACAAATTTTAATTTACAGTAATTAAACAAGTTCGCAACAATCGTAGTAGCTTAGCGTAATTAATTTTGTAATAAACTCGTAACAAACGTAGACAAATTTCGATTTTTCGAATAATTATGTGGGCGTGTTCCAGAAGAATCGATGTCAAAACGCTGCATCGATTCATGGAACCGATAGTAATCTTATACTTTTGAACGTCTTAAATCACCGCACGTCAAGAACAGTTGAGGCGGAATTGTTCCGTGTTAGTATTCTTAATTCGAAACTTAAATATCGCCAAATAAAAGTAATTACTGACCTGAAAAAGAACACGCTTGAACAGCTAAGGCATCCCCTCTCTTGCACTTCTGGAACAAAAAAACATTGAACGTTAAAAAACGATATATTAAAACACATAATTCGAATTTTCGTTTATCTGAAGATATGAATGTAATAAAATTGTAATATTTAACCACATCACGTCTATAAGAAGTACGAATAATTAAAATAATGGCGATGTAATAAATGAAAAGCAATATATTAAAACAAATTTCTATTTACTTAAAAAAATATTCGAAATTTAAATTTCACATATAACTACTGCCATTAAAAGACACGCAGCTGTCGCGTCTATAAAAAAACACAATGAAAATATTCGCTTCAATGATCCTAAAACAGCTGAATGGAGTGTACAATTCCCTATTGTACAGTACCATAATAATCGGACGAACAGCTGTTGGTGTACTATTATTGCATGCGGCAGGTAAAATGTCGTACGATCTTAACATTTATCTTCTTTTTCCAAGTATAAGGGTTACCTTATAAAAGCTCCATCGTAACTGCACCCGGCTCTGACATATTGCGTAATTTTTACGCCGTGATTTTGAATTGGTAATGTTATGAATCACGTACAACGCGCAGAAATCAACTTGGCACTTACGAGGAATGCGGTTCCCACCCACCATTTATCTCTGCCTAGCAATGCCTGCTCTTGTTTTTGACGGTGCAGTTCAGACAGTAACTACATACATATGCGCATGTGAGATATTTTCATACTAAAAATAAATTCATTCCGGCTACTTGTATGTTGACATTGCATCATTACGGGGATGTGTTAAGATAACTTCTGCGCGTTTTAATTGCAAATTGTACACCGGGCGTATCGAGTCCGGACCATCGTAGAGTACGAAATACAATCTCAGTTAACCATTTAGGCCTGAATATTGGATCATAGGTTATCTGAGAGATAGCCAAGCATAGCGCCTGTATATTCAATATTAGCTATCGTTGTTGGAACAAGGAATTCTGTTATTCTACATATGTAAGCTACGACTGTTATATGACGCATTTGGTCTGTGGTTAAGGACTCTTACTGCTAAGCTAGAGACTCTTATTCCGAGTTTGTCTATTACTAAAAAGCACTAATATTATATATCAATATATATATTCGCAATTTATCAGCTGTTTTATAAGCATAACACAGGCTGTCTGCGATTATACTTTTACAACAACAACCCTTGTACCCGATATGTCGCCAAAATAGTAATTTCATCATTATATGTTACATAACTGTGATCGTGCATAATAATATTATGCTCGTTCCCCCAAAAACAACGATTAAAAAACATTACACGAATTTGCACGTTCACATTACTTTAGAATAAATTTGAAAAGAAAAATTCAGAGTTAATGACTCACTCAACCCGTAATACAGGTCAAGGAAGTTAAAATCGTCATCAACATATACCAACCATCCAGTTATTCCGGTTTATGATTTTCCCAAAAATTCGTTATGAAAGAAGCACATTAAAATCCGGTCTCAATACTGAACAACTGCCTAATATGACGTGAACGTGTTGAGCAAACGTTTCGTCATGAGTTCATCAGACAACATGACAAGGTTATCTCATTAGATTAGCCGCATAGAACTAATTGTAAGTTAGACTTTGATTCGACTCGGCGTAACATGAAAACACACGGACGGAAATTTGATATCTCGTGTCACATTAATCGATGCTTGTTACGTAAAAAATATCATTTAATAAGACACACAACGTTTAATCATGTGACCGACTGGTCGTTGATAACAATTAAACATGTGACAAAGGACGGTGAGATAATGGTGATCGATTGTTAAATGTTGAGATGACGGCGAATGTAAAGGGACAGAAAAGATAATATTTGGGCGGTAACGTATACAGCGGGAACTTTATAAACGATATTCAGTCAGTCATGTCAGTACGAGAAAATGTGCATCACGTGATGTTTATATATAGAATTAGTGTACATATTTCATATTAATTATCTGTTGACTACAACGACTGACAGTTTGGTCGTCTAGATGGCAACACTATCGCCTAGATGGAAGCACTGTCGTTTTTCACAGGGCGTTGCGTCCACCATATGAAAAACTTTAGCGTAGTTACCAAAGCAAGCAGTTTATCAAAACATTTTAATCACTTAGTGTCATCGTCGTTGCTCTGTGTGTATAGGCTTAGTTAGAGCTATTAGAGGCGCTGACTTCATTATGTCAAGATACTACGACAGTGCAAACTGTTCGTCTAAGTTTTCAATAAAATTATCGCATTCATCGTGACAATGTTTTATACTGGGAAACACAAAAACAGCAAAAGTGCAAATAATGCATATATTTTGATAAAACTATCCATAGCCGCAACTTCGCAATCACGATTGAGCGCGTAGCCCTCAGGTAACCGGATCTCGGCTAGAAGAAACCGGACACAGATTAGGTAGTTTGATCTTATTTGCTCTTATCCCTAATATACTCTATGCTACATTATAGTAAAAGTTAAAAAGTGGCTAATTTATGTCGAATATTTTGATTTATAATATAATAATATCACGCTTGACCTTACAGACCCTAAGTAAAAAGCACTGAGTTATATAGTAAAAAATACATTTTATTGATTAAGTAATTTAGGTACAAAGATACGGTAACACTTAAAAATAAGTGCAATTGGCAAAGTTATAAAAACCACATTTTTACATGCATACAATTTTATATGAAAATCATGTGTGATCAAATTATATAAACCGTCACGGAGCTCTTAAACCGTGTCCATCTGATTGCACGGTAGTTAAACTAACGGTGAACACAACCGCTGCGAACACCGTACGGGATATAAACCAAAAACGGATTTGAAATGCTACGGGTTTTAATGCCATTTTTGGACGCTGACTTAATAAGAGATTCGCTTAAGATGTGACGAACATGAATATATAATTGAAGATCAAACACCTGTGCACCATTGCGCAGATAGAGATAGCCTTTTATGTTTGATATAATCAGCAACAATAAACAATAATTGTTCGCGACGCAAATTTACTTAGCTTGTAAATCAGGGCGTACGTAATAATGCAAGGCTGATGTTTGATCTCGAAGAGAACTAAAAAGGAAAACGGTGATTCACAATCTGAGTATAATATGATATATCTAACGTATTCATAATAACGGAATCATAATGAGATCAGAATTAATAGAAACAGATCAAGGAGAGTGCATATGTAAACGCCAAGTAGTAACCGTATAACACATGTCAAGGTAATAATAAAACATGATAATCAGTTCATTGAACAAGTCACTCCAGACCATACGCGAAAATTAAGTTTTTTCAACAGATATAGGCTATGGTCTTAACATTCTAAGTGACGCGAAGAAAATGTTTAATTTTCGTGAAATTGGTGATATATAGTAACATACGTTAAAAATGTAAAATAGATAAGGATTTGAAAGGTAATGCCGAAATTCCAAAACAGGGGAAAATAAACGGTGAATTTTTAAACCAAAATGTAACTGAACATAAAAATTGTAATTCTGGAAACACTAGAACCCATATTCATACATATATCCTCATCAGGTATTCCAAAATCTTAAAATATAGTTAGCGGTAATGACTGAGAGATCGGCGTGAGAGGTTGAACCAGTCAGTTCTGTGATGATAAATATATTACGTACAGGTTGCTCTCTGCCTACCCCGTAAATGGAGTAGCATTATATAATTGTGCCGCTGCAAAATATTATATCCGCAGCTCTAGATGACAACTGAGTCGTCGACCACTCATTTGCATGGTATAAGATAGGCCTCAGACTGTATTATATTTCCAGGTCGATGTGAACTTTCTACGTGGCGTTTCTAAAGATACCTTGCGGTCAGTTAAAATAAGCTATTGGTACAAATAAATATCTATTTGAATTCACATCTACATAACGCTGTTACTAATTTGATATAAGGTATACCAATTTCAATAATATTCTAAGAAACCTAATGTAGTACGATTTTCTTTGTCATACGCGAAACTCTATTTAAATAACACTATTAATGTATAATACTAATTGCTTCAAAACGGCGGTATATTATTAAAATTCTCAGCTCTAAACCAGATGATGATAAAAGAAAGTATGTATTAAAAATTGTACGAGGATCCAGTCATGTAAATGATATTTCATCGTTAAGAATCACATATAGACAATGACAAGAAATCAGATAAACAATTGGTTCAGACAATGGTCAATGACAAACAACTGATGAGTAGGCGATGGGAGAAAGCGACGACGATGTATGAAACACGCGCAAAGGCGGTGTTTGCAAATAGAATGCAAATCACATGAACAGATCACGGTAATAGTAATATAATAGATGAAATTTTAACATTGCAATAATTTCAAGGAGATAGTGATAAAGAAATAACTTTACATCTAATTTTATCAAATGATTACACAATGCATCCGTTTAAGGATCTAGAAGAAATTATTGATCAGATAACGCAAAATGACCAAAGGTAAAGCAATTGAAAATTTACCGAACCATACACCCATACAATGACAGTGTAATTTAATTGCTTTTAAATTGTCGATTGAACTAATATCACTTAAAGAAAATATGTACATACAGACGCTGGAAATATACAATAACTTGTCTTACATATAACAAGCAAATATAATTTAAAATACGTATACGCGAAACATGCGTATTCAAGTGTAAAATACAATTTTCTTGAACTACACATGTAAAGTATTGCTTCATTTTTCATCAATGTAACATATATCTTCCAGAATTTGTACGCAACGATATAAGTGTAAGCAAATAAAATTTAACGCTTTACGACATTAATATTCTACACATTATTCGTTATCGAAGTATTAAATCAGATCCCGTAATAGAATATCCTTATTAGGCAAAGTGCAATTAAGATGAACTACTGTTCATTTGTAGTCAACAAATGAACAACGTTCTGAATGACAATAGAAAAAATACGCCATACAAATAAATTCCCCGCACTGATGATTGTTTTCAAGCACGTGTGGTCTGCCAACCAGTACTTGACCAGCGCAATAGACAATCACTTTAATTCTCTAGTGAACGAAAAAGTGTGACTAGTGATAATAATGATTAAAGTTATAGTGATATATATATTATTGCCCATTTAATGTTAAACAAAATGTTTTTCAGCAAGAATCGTCAACACCAACAACAAGAAGCGTATCCCAAAAATCAATTACAGAACATGATTGGAAAACGAAATTTTAAACATTAGAAACGCCCGACTCATATGGCCAGATTAATAAATGGAATGTAAATTAGCATAATCAACAATAAAGACCGTCAAGTGTAACCATTAGCGAGTATCGTGACCTATTTACGGCGATATTAACTACAGTCGGGGACCTTGCGATGAGCCGCTACTGTTCTTGTGTCACGACACCTATCGTCTCTAACATAGGAACTAGTCCACGTTCCTTACGCCGTACTTACGTAGCAGCTTACCTAATCGCATTTGCAATTTCCTTGCAATATATGGCGGGTGCATTGATGAAAAATTAGAAACATTTGCGGTTGTCTGTAGTTACGCATTGGTCCGTAAATTGCCTGCAAGCACGAGTAACCTCATCTGGCCAACATTCATTAGAGCGCACGCAACCCCGCTATCGTGGGAATCGTGTATATTACCAACGACACGTCTAGATAACTAGAAAATGCCAATATTATTACCAGTCATACAAAAATTGCTGAGTTTTGGTGTAAGTGTTGTGAATTTTCAAATAATTGTGATACGTCAATAAATACATAACTATATAATAAAATAGCACCTTAAGTCTAGAAGGAGAACACGGTAAAAAAATTGCGTACTTTGGAGTTAGCAACAAAGTTTTCTGCAGGTGTATGTGTACAACAATGGAGAAGTTAAACGCTTGATGTGTATGTACCGTTACTAAATATACAGCATACATGAAAAAAGTACCATTACTAAGGGTATGTTAAAACAGAACGATCTCCATTAATCAAACTAAAAAATCTGAAGGAGAAAGAAGACACGCCGAAAGCAGGAAATACAACGTTTCTGCAATCATTGGTTTCAAGGTCAAATTACGTACCTATAAATAAAGTACACCCGTCCGCTATCATATAGAACCCAATATTTGAACTCTACTTATCACCAAGGCTCTGTAAATGTGTAAACATATTAGATTTACCATCGAACGAATATGACTGATGATAATAAAGATAGTGATGTTTGAACGGCCAAGGTTAGGATAGTATTAGTTGTTGACATAATAGAAGGTATTCAAGAAGAAAATTATTGAAATTTCACATGCATTAAGAAAATAAGAAGCGTAAACTTACGCATCAAACATAAAAACAAAACTAATACTGGAGGACATTGGTTATCTTATCAATCCACTTTTCATCGTGTTAATTTTCAACATAGTCATACAGGTGTAAAACAATTGAACGGGTCTGAGTGTTAAGCACTTCGCCGTACTACTTATTGGAATATTTACAGGCGCCATATCTATCGGAACGCACGACTTGAAAATCATGTCAACTGTGATAAACATTATGTCGCGCTAACGTTTTTCTCTCGAAGAATCAACGGGACACTAAATCTGACAAAATAACTAATAATAGAAATAACCGAGGTTGAAAATAAGACAATTATTTTAAGAAGACACAAGGATTTTACACTGCTTTTAAGTGGGATGCAGTGATTCATATATTTCGTTCAGAACGACAATATCTCGCCTACGAAGGTAAGATCATACATATGAATGACAATTTTGCATTTTTCATGAGAAATTTGTGAATCACATGCGCTTAGCGGCCGAACTGTATAAACGCTAGTGACATCACATATGCAAATCAAATGGCCACGGACGACAACGAATTATATATAATGTACCGAGAAAATTACGCAACTACACGTCATCCGCGACCGTGTCTGGCTCATTATTGGCTAAGTTGCGATTGTTAGAATTACTGACGTGTTTTTCTAATAATGTTATAATAATATAATGTAGCACTGTAAAAAAAATTGATCTTGAACCTGTAATTACTTAACCGCGCGAACTTTAATAAGATCGTGAAGAAGTATGCGGACAAAAAAGGGTCACGTTGGACGGAAGGGCGCGCACAAAGGGACCTCAGTGTCGGAGGTCTGGTAAATAGAATGTGAAGGAAATGGTTTTTTTGTTCGGAATTCAAAATCGGGCGTCTGCGTGACGGGGCCAGGTAGTGGGCTGGCGCGGCGGCTCCGCTAGACAGACGGCGGCGTAGGCATTATCATTGTTAGTAACAAACGTCGCTATCTCGGTGGCGACCGTTTGCACAAATATGGACGACCTCAGTGCCGAAGCATACGTGACCACGATACGAGACATTACTTTTTCACGACTTTAACGACTTTGCTTTTGTTTCGCATATCTCTGTTTAAAAATATTATCTTTTGGTTATCTGAGAGTCAAATAAGCACTTTGCCTCACATACCGTTGCTCATTTCTTGAATTTTAAGACACACATGTTTAAAATTACTCCCAATGACACTAATGAATGTTTTAAGCAATTTCTTCTATTGTTTCAATTGAATTGAGTTTCTACCTTACTTACGAGTCATTGACGCTGTTTGAATATTTAAATAGTTACAACGCATAAGCATACATACATATCTTCACGCCGGGTCCCTTACGGGTTAGGCAGAGAGCACGGAGTGCCAAATATCATAATAAGCATATTAAACGATAAAGCAATGCATCATCAACTATTGTAATCAACATCATCAACATTATCAATATCAACATTACAATTATCAATATCAACATTATCACTGTCAATATCATGAAGCCTTTTATCCTTCTACCCTCAGTCGTATATATCTTCTAAGAATGTGGAGGATTAAGATCATAGTTTGCGAAGCTGGCCATGTGTTTTTTGACTAATTTCACACGGCTTGGAGATGTTTATAGAGAAATGTCTTGTGTGCAGGTTTCCTGCAACGAATGGTAATAAAGTAGAATTCAAAAGATCCACCGACATTTTCGCTTCTAACAATAGGTAAGCACAATTCATTGTTGTGCAACTGAAAAATGTTCGGTCGGAGACATTTTTGGCAGTTAAAAGTATAACTGGAATTGTTTAGCTGTTGTCCTTGAAATGAGGTCACCTGAAAGGGTTCCCAGGTTATGTGTTCATCAACAATACCAGACCTGGTTTTGCACAACGCGAGGAAATCAACTTGGCACTCGGAGATATACGCTTCCCCTCCGAAGTCTGATTCCGTTCACCATCGCCTACTTTCGGCTCGTGTTTTAATACTTGAAATTTTTTACTACTTGAGTGAAGATTTGGTAAAACCAAATATAGTATATATTAGTAGGTACTTGAAGATTACGTCATCAAAGCCAGGTGCCTAGTCAGCTTGCGCGCGTTATAAAGAATAATGTATGTACCCCAAAGTTTGAATGCGTTCAGTCGGGTCAACTCGATTCATGTATGCGTATACGTCTTTAAATATTAATCGTGTTTGACCATAGCGCGACCGGATCAACATTTTTTTCGAGTTTCGACTCCATTCATAAATAATGTAATTCGTGCCTAACATTTCGTAAACGTCTGGAACACGTTTGTAAAAAATAAAACAATGAAACACAACAAATAAGCCAGCTCTATACGAATAGAAATATTACACTCCTGGTGGTCTCTGCTTATACCGGAAGGGACCCGGCATGATGATATTGTAATCGTAACAAGGAAAGCAAGTTTTTTCACATAGGTTTTTCTAAATCTTTTTTATTCTGATTCAGATTCATTAGGTAACAAAGAAAAAGATTGAGAAAACTCGTTACAAGCCTTTGAATAAGTTTACTTTTATTTCAAAATAAAAAAACTTAAGCACAGTAACGTCTGGTATCAATGAAAGATAGAATTACTGTGTGCGTTTGCATTTGATGACGGGTGAGGGATTAAGTATCGGATTTCTTGTTGCTTTTTGCGTACCTACGTGGATGAGGATATTTCTTCAGTTTATTTAGAAATGGATAATAGTAATTTAGTGATTAATTAATTAATTAATTTAGTATTTTAAACTAATACATTCCAGAGATCCAATGAAAATATTTGAATAATACTGCAACGCTAGAAAAATTCTTTTCTGAAATTATTCTCGTACCTTTATTGTCACTTTTTATTTATTTTCCAGCTCAATAAAAGGTTCCCGTTCCCGATGCGATTCAAATCTTTATTAATTAACAACTTACTTTCAACATTTGGCATTTAAGTAGGGATTGATTCCTTTAGTAGGTACAATTTACAATAATGTACTAAACTTTCCAACCGTTCAAAGTTTCATGACCTAGAAAAGAGACCTAACAAATGTATAACTCATTGAATTTATAACGGTCGCATAAGCTGTGAAATACGCAACAGTTATTACATACAGGGTCAAGTAAAATGAAACAACAATGACGGCGCAATTTGACTTTAGTTAAAATTTATTTTAACATTCATAAGCTCACCAACGATTCCGTTTTGGGAGGTAAACGGAACTGGGGAGGCGTGCGAGAATGTTGAGGGAGCGCATTCCTCTGCCCGCCCTCTTGCGGACCACAGGCGCGATGTTGCTATATTTATTAGATAAACATTTTAACGAACAGATCGTGAAAATAACGTTAGTATAAGTATATCAAATAAATGATGATAAAATATAAAATAACATTGAACGTTATGGCAACTCATCTGAGATGTAGGAATAAAAATATTTAGTACTTAATGCGTTCTGCTTATCTCATTAAGGGTCTGTCATGATATAATTATAAGGAGATCTAGTTGATATTTTTGTTGTATTAATACTTTATGTAAGACATAGACAACGCTAACAACAGAATTCATGAAGAATCCCGGTTAAAAATATTATGAAGTTCTTAGTATAATTTAATAAAACATGGCGAATAATTGTTAAGCAAGCCAGGCCGGGCGCAGTTCTCCACCGAGCTGTTGGCGCCAGCGGCGTTAAATAAGCGTTTTTTGTCTAACATGTTTCATATACTAACATACAAGTATATATAACGTATCATGATCATCAACCCAGATCAGA
>DWEI01003613.1:0-12621 GCA_018245875.1 Mysoria ambigua | reverse complement strand
AATCAAATTCCAAATGCATTATATTTATAAAAAGAAAAAAAGAGTTATTTTTTAAATCGGAAATTAAAAAAAATATACTAGTTTTCTCTGCAACAGAATAATATTCCATATTACTTTTGTTTGTTCATAAGCGCATAATATTTTTTTTAAAACCACCTAGCATGAACAAACGGGGAAAGCATATAGAGGAATTGAACTTAAAAAAAAACAACTAACTATAAAGAGGAGACAAAGAAAACAAAATGTATCAGTGGGCTCAGATGTTGCAGTAAATGGACTGCGGCGCTTGCCTCCGAACAGATTTATCTGTTCGGAGATTATGCCGAGCAGGACTGCGACATAAAGCTGTTTAAGCTAACTTCGGTTTAAATATTTATGAAATGTTCCGGATAGAGCTGAACTCTAACACTGTGTATCACAAACGACATTGAAATAAATAGGATTCTGTACACTTTTTCATCTGGAAGTATTTTAAAAATAAATATCTATCATCTGTGACCGTCCAGTTTTACTATACCAGCCAGGCCTTATATTATTAATTCTGGTACTGTTGTTTACGAAGTTCCAGCGAATAAAATTCAAACGATAAATCACTTAATACAACGTCAAGGGAAATTATTAGGCCACCTGCATAACCCGAAGTTATCGGAAATTCCTTCGAAGTTGTATATAGTCTGTCAACATGAAATAGATCAGTCTGGTCGCCTATCACTTTAAATATAATGATATTGAAAGGACTATGTAAAATGATAATATTGTGGATCACGATGACGACGGTGATAATTTACAGAAACAACCTTGATTAGTTCAAAGCCGAAATGTGCATCGCAAACCATTTTATATTTTACATGTTCCTTTTTTAAATGTACTCTTGGTCAAATTTCCTCTGAAGACGCGACATGATTTGATAAAAGTACGTACATTTAGTCCACCTTTTCGAACATCACCATTCGCACTAGCCTCACAAATCTGTTCTGTAATTGCATTTAACGAGCATAAAAAACAACCTATTACACGTTATCGACTTATACATTTTATCGTAATCACTGGTAAAGCATTTATACATAAAAACATTTCATACCATCACAGATACTCCAAAATAATGTTTTTGCATTTGCCAAATGGCCCGTACAATCGCCGGCCATGTAACGAACCCGCCGCACCAGTGACGACGAATGGAAGCGAGCTCACGACGACGACAGCGCTACAAATAATATAAAGGGAACCTTGTCGTTCAGTATAAATATGTGGGTATATAATTGAGATTTGAGATTTTGGTTCGAGGCAATTTAACAATTATTTTATTCAACCAGAAACTTAAATTACATAAATATGTTTGGGAAATGGAATAAATATTGCAAAACATTGTGTGCGCATTAGAGTCTTAATTTTGAGTTGGTAGGAACAGTTGATATAATAAATTAATTCATAATATTTAGTTCCAGTATATTTTAAATTACAAAATGTTTATAGCCTACAATAACACACATCAATTCACAATTGACTATGAATTATACGAGTTATAATTATTATACCAAACTTTTTCTTTCCTCTGCATTACTGTAATCCAATCGCGCATCGCTTCACCTACGGCGATGTAACACCTATGTAAACATCGTAAAACAGGAACATTTTTTTAAATTCAGCCCAAAAACAGGGCGACAGTGTTTTTCATTCCAGTTATCTCATCTCCCTAAGTCATTAGACATCTCCGAGGAGCGATTAAATTTACTTTATTCCATCATTTATACCTCCCGCGAAGCCTGGCCCTCGCGATGGTGTGTTTTCATACATAATTCGAAAACTTTAAAAATTACGACGGCGTAAACTGATAATGTTAAATGAGCAATTCTTGTACCTATTTACATGTAGGTACTGATATTTATATTGTTTCAAATACAGTTTCAACGATTTCTTTAATAAATTAATGTTGAATTTGTTTTTTTAATAAGTTGATTCATCGTAGTCTTAGGCATATTAAATTATATTTTAGTGCGTTATATGTAATTACAAATAATAATAAACAAATATTTTCCGATACGTCCACAGACCATAATGTAATTCCGAATTAGGCTAAGCCTAACGCGCGGTTATCAGAAAGCTGACAGTTCAAACTTATACATAAATATTTTTATAGATATTTTATACACTCGCATAAAGCATACTTGTGCTAATGAAACAAGTATTTGTTCCGGGAGACAATCGTAGCCGCGATCCCTGACTCAGCAGCCAGATTCACCAATCACTGGACCAATTAGGTAGTCAGAATATTGTTTTAATAAAATGATATATTAATGCTAGAACATTAATTGCTATTCTATACAAGATGACTACACATGACGTTTCGCTGGCGTGGTTACATTGGCACGCTTAAAATACAGTTCTCCGCTATAAATTTATAATGACAATAATAACTTAACGATACTTAATTCGTACGAATGATTCTCATTAGAATATAAACAAAGACTATGCATGAAGATGAACTGAATGAACGTCCAAGTGATTCTCTGAAATCGTAGATTCATTAGGCATTATAGAATATATGTCTGTACTGATGTTGTAATAGGCACAAACATTATTTTTTTTGTGATATGACATACCCTCATGATGGTGGTAATGGTGATGAAGGTGATGATGATGAGGTATGTCCTCATCATTTTCTTCGTAGATACAACTTACACATTTCTCGGGAATCTAAATACAAGTACATTATTGCGTCGTGTAACGGGTTAACTCACGCATATTGTTGTGGGATACCCTACCTAGTTTCAAATCCATTTAAGGTCCTTATACAGAACTTCTTAATAAACTAGTCTAAAACATAGCTGTACAAACTCAACCTATCCACACAAAGCACCCGGCTATAATAATATACTCCAAATTCCTAATTAACATCCAATCACTAGGATAACAATCGTTACGGCTATAAAAATCATCCACTCAGCACCTATAAACGTAACAAAGGCAATTAATCCAGCAACAATTGGGACATCATCAAGATTCGATTGCGTCCATAACTTACTCAAATTCTAATTGGACAAGGGCGGTAATTGCTTTGTATAGCCAGTACTAAATTAATCAATGTACAAAACTGATGCCTAAAATCGTCCTGGTGGGTAAATCCTTGTGATGTGGAAACCCTAGCCAAGGTCCATGCTACAAAGATGAAAGCCGATGAAGTGGTTTTGAAAATCAATATCGATATCGCAGCATCTGATTTCGATGCTACCATCACATACTATTTACAGAGAACCAAAAGAAAAATAATTAATCGTAAAAATGTTCATAAGTATATGCTTTCTCCTTCATTCCTTTTAGAACACTAAATACAACGTAAACAAATGTAATTATATACAATATATATATTTAATAGGACACTTGGAATTATTTTATATATACGCTAGATACTGCTTGCTTTTATATTAAGGATTTAACGTCATGAGCGCTGAACAACTTTATCGAATGTGGAGCTAATGTGAACTCTGGCTTAGAACATGTGGTACTTACAACAGTCTTTTAAATGAACCCCTAAAAGAAAGTCAAAAGGAATGAGACTTTATATGAAAATTATTTAAACATCCTGTTTAGTTTTAATACGCCTATATTACACAGTAGACTTAATGTATTGTACTCTGAATGATTATCATGTATCTTAATACCTTCTCCAAATGCATAATAAGGCATAATACTTAATAAACAGATGGAAGACGAGAGTACGATGGCAAAGTAATTATCACGCTTTACGCCTCGTTCGTTGTCAAGCGGAGAACTCGAGGCTATTTTATACACATGAATAAAATATCCCAAATTTGCTTCAATAAATTCAGTAACGATCACTGTAATATTTACAATATTTTCTTGTTAAAATATATACTTGGATAACCATACTATTCATCATATGAAAGGTAACGAATAACACTAATTTCATACGCGAGGCTCAATATAGGTATAAAAAAGAGGTAACATTCAACCCTTTTGAATTTATAACAATTCACTGAACACATTTTCATTTCGCGACTTCATTTCGTGAACTAAAACAGCGTAATGGCTTAGCAAAACGCTGTTCAAATGTGGCTAAAGACATAATCAAAGGAAATATTTCACAGCCCGAACTGGGTTGAAATGAGAAGACGAGTTACAGAATAAAATCCTCGTAATCTTAAAGCGCTATAAACATTTCACATTCAGCGGAACGTAGAATTTATCTCGCCAATTCACAGTGAGTTTGGGGGCTGCAAGCTTAGAAGAATACAATTGACTAATGCTTCCTGCGTTATGATAATATTAGGTTGACATGGTAAAATTTGTCGTCAACAATTTACTGCCTCGTTGATCATGTTGGTTGCAAGTGCGACTGCCGATCGGGAGGTCCCGGGTTCGATTCCCGGGTCGAACGCTACAAAATTTTCCAATTAGAAAATTTTCTGTTACAAAATCTAATTAAAATTCTGGTAGTAGTTCGGAGTCTCGATATGTGCCCGATTCATGGCAATAGGCTCACCACCTATTACATAGTGGGACGTAAATGTAACCGGTGAAACGTGGGATTGTTCTGCATTCGACTGCCTACCTCTTCGGGGATTACAGGCGTTAAGTTCCGTACAATAATTAAGTCTTCTAATTCCAAGTGGATTAGAAAACTACAATAATGTTTTTGGTTCACCTACAATCACTTTTGTTACTATTTATTTAAAATTAACAATATGAGACTTCTATATATGACTCGTACAAACGAGCACGTGTTGAGAGTGGATCTGCTATAGAAGATCTGCTATAGGCTATAGTAGATCTGCTATAGGCTATAAGAGATCTGCAATTGTAAGGTGGAAACCTAGTCGATCAAGTTAAAACATTTATGCCAACTTAGAAATATGTCAATATTATCAAGCTCAACTTGGACGAACAAACAAATAGAACTCACGAAAATAGCTTCATGAACAGAAGATGTTTTGCGGCGCATTTATTTAGCCACTTCGCCGCGCCCTGTCGAGCGGCAGGCCTGCGCCACGCGCTTGTAATAAGTGGTTGCCATCTCCACATTTTCACATAAAGAGTAATAAGATGCGACTCACAACCTTCACATACGCCTTAAGCCTATAATCCGGCGCAGTTCTTTGTAAAGTCATTTTTATATTTTTGGCTCATGTGTATAATAATGAATAGAACCGAGCCAAATTATAGACAGGTACATTTTTAAATTTATTTACAATCGTTGCAAAAGAGCTCCATATGATGAAGTATGAGTCTGGTGTGGAACGAACTGATTGTTGAATTTATTTTACGAGTAAATACCAGCCCTCAGCCTTAATATAAAAATATCATGCACATATAAGTACAGGTGTCATAGAACTAAAGCTGCTAAACCTATTGAAAAGCGAAATTAAATATAACTATAAATTTTAATACACTGTTTAACATTATACTTTTAAATTGTGATTCTTTTTCTATCAAGTAAATGAACATCGAACGGATTTAAGTAAATATGTATTTTGTGATATATAACGTATACATAGGTGAAGGTACATGTAAAACCTGTAACCCAAAAACCTCCGGTGAGCTTCTAAACAAAACAAATGACACTTTTGCAACTTTCCAATAGTCCTACTTTTGCCGGATGGCAAAAGATAAAACGGGGACAGAAGACATAAGCTCGAGAAAAATGCCATAGCGGCTTTAAAAACACTGTAAGTAATGAGGGGGTGTTTTAGTTATGGGATTTCAAACATTTATTTTAAAATAATACCATATGACGTAATTTTCCAGTAATTATTTGTTTTACTCAAAATAAATTTTGCGCTTCTGCCTTATAATTGTATAAATCTGGGTTAATTTAATTTATTTCAAAATTTAAATTTTACAATTTACAATAAAACAAATATTTACAAGTATCCTGAATGTGCTCGTAGTTTAAATTTACTTCACGTCTTTATAGACCATAACAATCGATAATTGTAAATATTGATAATTAGTTAACTTTAAATTTATAAATGATAAAACTACTGGAAATGAACAGTAAGTAAAACACTTTAAATATTCATAACGCAACTTGATTAAGAAATTGACTTGCATTACTCGTTTTAATAAAAATTCCTAGCATCAAGATCAGCGCGCCACTCGGGAACAATATAACGCTCCAATCTCCATAAAAGCCTTCTTCAGGCCGCCAAAACATGCAGATGAGCTACAAAAACAGTTAGTCCCGATGAAAAATTCAAGACCTACTGAGAAAATATAAGGCGACACGGGTAATATACTGCAAACAACTCAGGTATCAGTAGGTAACTTTTAATTGCAAACTGTACCACATATTTAATTGCTTGTTCAATAGATTAGATATGTACTCAGTTAAAGAGTCTAGAAGTTAAGTCTAGAAATATTTAGTTTTTAAAACAGATATTAATGATAGATTGATACAAATTAATATAATAAATTAAACACATAGCGCATAGTTCAAACATCGTTCAACACATCGTTCAAAGGACCCAGAAACGAAGGGAGAAGTCATTGAACGGCGTGCTTATATTGGCAAAAGGAACGCAACTGCAACCCCAAGTTCACAGGGCCCAGAAACAGGGACGGTAGCGGCTATTAAAAACTACGTTCAGTAGAGAAAACACAAAAAACGAGTTAATGGATGCAATAAATGTTTTTCAAAGATATATAAGACAAAATTGACAAACGATAAACAAATTACATTTTAATAAGACTGACATTGCTTAGACCTCAACAATACCTGCAATTTTTTTTTAATAGGCTGAACGAACTCCATATTTTTGATCAATCAAAAGTTATAGACGGTTTGGCAACTGACAAAATTGTACTCTACGAATAATTCCGCGCAGTGTGTAACACACTGACAAACAGTGGCCTGGAACATTCTACGCATCATAAAATATTATAACGATCCAAATCAGATAAAGCATATAAATGACTATCGATTACTTAAATAAACGAGGAAAATCATTTACATTTATAAATACAGACTAAATCATTATATTGTTAATTTTTAACCAAATCTATTAGCGACACTTATCGTTACAAGAGACAAATGAGAGTTCATTGAGTATTTCGCAACGAACAAGGCAGGACGGGCGGATTGTGACACCGGTAATGGTATTTGTCGAATTGAAGATTCACAGGATCTGAATTATAGCGTCGGTTCTATTGTTGAGAGATACATTACTGTGTAAGAGGTTATGGTATTGTAGGAAATGGATGAAACGGGGGGAGTGCTTGAATTGTAAGACCAAGAATTTAATGGAAAGATAGGCTTAACATTCCTTACTGTTATCGTCGACGGCACGATTATTTAGAATAAGCAATTATTTCTGGAAGGGATGGTGGGAAAATGGGGCGTTCTTAATTTCTTAGCACAAA
Source organism: Mysoria ambigua (assembly GCA_018245875.1). NCBI lineage: Eukaryota > Metazoa > Arthropoda > Insecta > Lepidoptera > Hesperiidae > Mysoria > Mysoria ambigua. The sequence goes on along the minus strand of DWEI01003613.1, from coordinate 5,244 downwards.
ACACTATCAGTTTAATAGATACCTCTCGATATTAATGTTTATTATTATTTTCTAACTCAGAACATTTGAATAAGTAGCCTACCTAAAATTATTAACAAATTAAAGGTTTTAATATTGATTAGGCTCGTATTTGACGATAAACGTATTTGATGATGAATTATAAAGCCTTCAGCTTAGTCAGCGCCCAAGACTGTATTAACGACTATAATATATTAATATTTTGGAGTCTTACATATAAGAGAAAGATACTATTGAAACCAACGTCGATTAACGGGTACCTTAATTTTACAATTATTATCTTTCAATGAATTTTACCAGTTTTATTCGCAATTTTAATGTAATTTACAAAAAAAATGTTTTGTTCCTATTTGGAAGCGCTTATATTTACCTCAATATGATTTCCTTATCTTGATACCCGTGTTTGGGCGGAGAAGGACTACATTCTCCGACGCCATGCCGGAATACCACAATATCGTTAGAGGCAAATAAATCGGCGCAGGCAGTTCGCGGTATGGCGCAGCCTATCCAGGAACCACTAAACGCAGACGATCGGGAGCAGCGTAGGCAATGCTAAAGGCCTAATCTGCGATCCCGAACATACATGCGTGAAGGCTATAGACAAAAACTCATCAGGTGAGGCCTGCTTTCAGCATCGGACTTAGAGACTGATCATGATAACGATGATAATTTGCTTCTAAACTTCGGAAATTACATATAATGAGTACTTGCAAATCATCAATATATATTCGGTTACAATGCCGATATTACCCAACTGACAGCCGATTTGCGATGATAAAGCCTTACCTTATACATTCATTAATAATTTAATACCTACGTGCATTAAACATACATTTTGCTAACTTCGCAAACACACTGTCAACAAGTTATTATTTATTAGGATATAACTATAAACGACATTAAAGTTCAAGTAAACTTTTATTAAAAACCCATTAAACAAAGATCATGAAACACAACGAATACAAATTATAAGTGAAACACCCCACCAAATGTTGTAAGCGTAATCCTATTCAAAGCTCTAAGTACTCGAAACCTAAAGGGACACATGCTTTTAATGGGTACCCCCAAAAGCCATTAGCCCCACCCCGGATAGTGATTTCTGGAGGTCTCCGCGTGGAGATAAAAGTAAGTTATCCTTGAGGGAGTATATTCAAGGGTCCAACTAAATGATTTCGCACTGAAACAATTCGGAAGACACCTGAGTCCCATCGGAAAAACGACTTGAGAAACTAACGCAGCAGAGGGTCGCAGTCAATAGCTAAAGACGTGTGCTCCACTGCCACCAGAAATTGACAGGGTGATAAAAAAACATAAACGATTCGTCAGCTAGTTGGTAATCGAATAGCTGATCGCTGACAGACGCGCGCCTTTAAAGACGGCAACGCATTGAACACTTCTCGACTGTTGCAGATGATCCCAAGCGGCTGCAGCCGTATACCGCCAGATGGGTCATCCGATTGTCAGGCTAAGCGTAAACAAAAAATTGTTCCTCCACAAACCGCAAACATTGGCTATGCATTTTTGTTTTCGTCTGTTTGCATACGTTGGCATCGATTAGCTTGTCCATTACATCTTTATAAAAATCTCCTTCTATATTTCTCTTTCGTTTATATCGTTAAAAAATGTTAAAAACTGTTTCCTCGCGACGTTTTCCTTCACCATTACAACTAGTGGCGTTTAATTTTAATCGCACATAACTTTTTAAAATCATAATTATTTGGGGTACTTGAACCCCAGGTCCTTTTAAAACAGTAATGTTAACTAATAAACTATCGCAACTAGTAAATAGGGATATGTATAATAAATATTGTAAATAACTTACTGTTAAAGCATCGCTTGCGTTGGGGAACAATACGATAGGATCATGTCTTCGCGGACCGAAACGAATTTTGTAAATGGACCTTCAAAGCTTACCTTTTATTTTTATTAATACAACTGCTGTACTTATTTAATTCAAACATAAAATTTATAATGGAAATTAAAAGGTTTACTTTTATATACATAAAGCTGAGCCCACTGTGAAATTGCACATCAAATATTATAATATCATTAACACTATTCAATTTAAAAACCAATACAAAAATATGTTTAAGCAGTCCATGTACGATGTCGTATAAGTTTAATTATATATTTATTAAGTAAATATTTTCATATCATACATCGAATGATCTATCAAATACATGTTTTTACGATAAAGTTATTTACAATAAATACATTGTTTTCTTACGACAATAGTTAGTTTTCTTAAGACCAAGTTATTTGTACATTTTTATGTCGGATGCGGCTTCAGGGAGGGAGAGAAATTATAACTCAACACGATCCTTCGTGTTGAGTTATAATTTCTCCTTAAACAAACTGTAATTAAAGCAGGGAAACATTTAAATTATTGAAAAATAAAACACTCTGTGAAAAGGGAGAAAAAAGTAAGTGCCGACGGTACCGAGCAGACTGAACAGAGCGGCGAACGAAGACGAAGCCTCGCGAGGCCGCGTTTAATTAAACACCTTCGGATTGAAACCACTACCTGTGATAAATCTAATATTTCATCTTTTCTACCTCCGCCATTTCCCCGGGACCGTATTAAGAATAGATTATTCGTCAGGTATCTACCTTACTTTGTTTGTGAAGTTCACGTTCACCTCAACGAAAATCAAAGCTAATTAGGCAATAAATACAATGAGAGAGTATTCCACGAGCGATTGTTACGGCAGCTTACAATTAGAAAAATTATGAAGCGTATCGTCTGGATATTATAGTCCATAGTAATAAAACAAGAAACAAGGCTCTTCGTACAAATAAAAAATTGTATGTAACATTAAAAAATAGGTGGATAAATATGTAAAGCCAAATTTAAATATCCTATTTTTGGAATAACTTATTAATATATAGATAATGCGTGGACAGAGTCGGATTTTTAGCAGTTAAAGTTTCATAGCGAAGTGTGGCAGAAAGCCAAAATTTTTATACGGTTATTTCATTCGTATTACAAAAGAAATATATTAAATTGTATATGTCATACTGACAATGTATAATAATAATAATAGCATGCCATCAACAGTGCCAACTATGCAGCAGAGATTTATAGAGGAAATCCCTTGGACATAAGAACCTCCATAACATTCATTAATATTATTATTATTATTATAGTAGAAATTTTAATAGTATTTTATAAATCGTTTGAAATGTCAAGTTCTAATAACATTTTGCGACACACAACACAGGAAATCACTGCAATCCTAAAAATAAAGTAATGGAGATGCCTACTCAAAATATATTTATCGTTTGGCTAATTAGCCATTAGGATGTCCCTCTTCGAGCGAACGCAATTAATTTACAATTATGTACGGAGGGCTGCAGAAAGCCTTATTAAATAAAATGTTCCGAAGGCCATTTGCCCTACTAATTTAGGGCAATTTCTTTTCTTGACGAATTTTTAATTACCAGAAATTTTGACCGAGATTACATTGCGTAAATTATAATATTTCCATCTAACAATTAAACCGATCCTCCTGCCGGAAGTACTCCCTCGAGTGAAATGTTTTACATAGAAAAAATGTTTATTGTTTCAAGACTGAAGTTGGAGCTGATATTATCTATCTTGTACAATTCGCATAATCTGTACGGTAAATAAATAGTTATATAACAATATGATCAAAACATACCAATTTTTTTTTTCACAAATTGCCCCATACTATGCATGCTTGTTCATGCAGTATATGTTTGTTTGAGCATATAATATAACATCGTTTGTATGTATGTATGTATGTATGTATAAATGTTTGTTTGAGCATACAAGAAAACAATTGCGGCTTATATGACGCGAACATACGGGAACAGAAAAGCCGTTTTGGGGTAAAAATATATGCCAAAACAACAGTCGAAGCGATTCATTGTTATTTTTAAATTTTCAACATATTCAGTACGAGTTTGGCCAGTGTTCAACAGAAATGTTCCCTGAAAGAGAATCTCGTTGTATTATTAACATTAAATATTCAACAGGAGGACCTCGGCGGCGCCGAATAGACTCCGCTCACCGGCACTAAGTATCAAACACACTTAGCATAATTTAGGCGAAGTCAGATACATCGATGCTTTTTGAATGAACATAAAATGTTCGCCCGTGATCTCGGAGATCACTGACGCCCTCGACGATCACGAGCCCACTTCATCCCTTGTATTTAAATTTTTAATAAGGGTTGCATATAGGGATGCCACTTTTCAAAGTTACGTTTTGTGTTGACTGTGCGCCCAATTTTTGCGAAATTTATTTCAAGTAGCATATCATGACAGTACTGAATAAGTTGACAAAAATTAATAATTTGTGTTTCAACTATGCGAATCAAAAAAAACCGTTGTGCTAGGGTACTCAGCGGCAACCCTATTTGCTTTATATTTTTACACCCACCAAAATATCCATCAAGTAAAATTCACAACGTCGCCTTGAGTCTGATATTAAATAACAGAGTGGTCTTCGGAGTCATGATTAAAGGAATTTGAAAGGCATATTTATCAAGGACCTTCGTTATTAACTACAGCGGTATTATAAGTATACATAGGCGTTTTAAAATAATACTCGGCTCTCATCTCACTGCTCTGATTTTTTAATCTGAGTTGAAGATGATAAGAAATTTTAACTTTCTACAACATAACAGTTTTATCTTCGGCATAGATTAATAACTAGTATATCAAACGAGCGTGACGTAAAATAGTATATTTTAATTATACACTTGTATTATAGTAATTTTTATACATACTCGTATATTTAGAATAAATACATACATCAAAACACAAAACATTTCCCACAATGGATATACCACTTTTACTTACATTATTCGTAATAAAAATATGACCAATCTCACCAGCACAGAGCGACGATGGGCGCCAAGTTTCAAAACAAAAAAGATTCAAAAGTCCCTGTAGGTGACCGGACTTCGTGTCTGGACTACGATTTTAATCGACGCTTAATTAAACCGGAGCAACCACACGTGACCACCCGCCACAGTATGTTACACACACTACCTTAACGAAGCAGACAAAGCTACTGAGCATTCTCACACTTCAGACTTCATTCAAGCTCTAGATAACAGCCGCTTTGCTCAATATTTTATAAATGTTCCACTACTTTAAAATACGTTGGTTTATATATTCTTCAATTTGTTTTATTGGTTAAGTACCATTCACTAAAATTACTGGTGATGTAAAATAATATTATGATTCACAAATTAA
>DWEI01003612.1:0-12622 GCA_018245875.1 Mysoria ambigua | reverse complement strand
AGCCAATATTTGGCCTATTCCATCCAGATAGGTGAGTCTTGGCCTCCCTCGGCACCTGCGTCCCTCCACATTCGCGTCGCTTATAACGCAAATTATTATTTTGGGGCATGATTCGAACTTGCACCCATGACCACATTCAGGGCTGGTAGCTATTGGACCAACTGGTTAGTCAATACTCTTAAAATGTTCACCTGTATTAACACTTAACACCAAACCTAATAGGTATTTAACTCATGTAGTGCACGAACAATTTTCTATTTCAACATATAATTATAATGTATAATGTCAGTAAGTTTGCACATCCATTAAGATACGGGTTAATTTTCGCTTGTTGTCAACACTGAGTTAGTTACACTTGAATATAAGACGAATAACAAATATTTCTTCTTTGTGGAATGTCGAATGATTAAGTTTAAAGTCACAAGGTTTATAAAAGTACATATGTATTTACGAAAACAATATATCTATCTCACATTTTAATTTCCTCTTAATTACAGGTTCATATATTACACTAATAACTCACCCAACCCCTCTATTAGAACCGTTTATTAAGCTATATAGCTTTCTAAATCATAAACAGCCTTCGAGAACGGCATTATAAATAGAATAATATTGTCACATAAAAATGAAATACATAGTCACATCACGGGATATTGCAGGCATGTAATACATAAATAATATTAATAGAATCCCGGAATTACAGACAGTGGCGGCGCTACGATGCCTCGTAACTCTTTATGTAAATGTTTTCGTCTCCTCTCCGTGGTCTGTTCACCTGGTTTTATATATATGGGTTACATTTTGTAATATTTAAGCCTCATTATGACTATGGTTTCAAGAATTTCTTAAATTACATATGGTGTTTCCCAAGGTGGTATTTTGACTCCAGAACATTCGTAATGTAAAATATTTTCTTCTCTGCAATGTTATCCCTATAATGCCTAATGTAGGGCAACAGAAAACAACTTCACAGGCCCCAGTATTCTTATTCTGAGAAGAAATAGTCTTAGAAGAATACAATGTAAACGTTGATGTGATAAAAACATAAAATTCTATGATTGTAGCGTAAAGATTCGAAAATATACCTACATACAGTCTCAAGTAACATTCCTGTACAATGTATCCATATAAATAGATGGCCATCCTTTATCATTTATTCCAATAGCCAACAAATCAGACGAGCTCCATCAGTACCCAGATACACATAACACTAAATCATAAACAACAAAAAAACAAAGCCACAAAGAATGACCGGAGTTCCATCGCGGACGAAATGGCTCGGAATCTATAAATCCCTGACGAGCCCCGATCTTAGACCGTCACAAATATGTCAAAAACAGCCATAAACGTCCCGGGATATCTCCTAGAGATAGTTTATTAGAAATAACACAATGAGGGAGCAGAAAATACGGCATTATTACGGCTATTGATGAAACGCAAGTTTTTTTCCAGTCATAAAGAGGAACCGCCGTGATGAATCAACCGTCTAAGTTTGTACGCATTTGATATTGACTCTGAATAGTTCATTGCGATTTATGTGTTGTTAGGTGTATCAGGACGGAGAACATTTATCTGTTACAATGTTTCGTCTCTTTTTTACGCGACTTTTTTGATCGTCTGAACGTTTTATGATCCAAACACCTTATTGGAATAGATTTTAGTAACAGTTTATGTTATGACATTTCGTTGTACTTATACATAGCATGGAGCAATTGATAACTTAATTATTTGTCGGAGAAATTGTTTAAATCCACTCTTATTCTTTGTTCTTATAACTGAGCACCGTTCGCATGTTTCTGTACAATAAGCATATGCTATCTGCCTTATAACTCGTATAACCACTACGCATTGAGAAAAATATTTAATATCGACTTGATTTTTTCGTGTAAATGGTTAGCTTTAATAAAAAAGTGCACATTGATTACACGCTCTTATCATATTCCAGTTTAATCTATAATAAAATCAAAGCCACAAGTACTGTGTGTTGCGAAAGTTGATTTTATCAAAAGTCACCTTCATTCGCTGATGACTCAACATTACCGTAAGGACTTTTTAATGTGACACGAACAGACATAAACAGTAGTGACCTTATTGAAGGTGCAATCTCCGAATTTAATGGCGCACTCGAAACAATAAAACTTCACAAAAACCAATCAAGAATTGATCAAAATCGCAAAGTGAGATGATTATTTGAAATGTAATTTCGAAATAAACGAAGCGCAAGTGAAAAGGATGCAGTTATGTTTTTTTTTTTACAACAGTCTTAAAATTCGAATTAAGGTCAGTCCCATAACCGCAGTGCACGGTTAAATTTTGAAATAACTGTCTCGAACTGTAACTAACATCAAGCGACCTGTGTGTATTTATAAAAAAAAAACACCGCATGTTTTCTTCACGTATAATATTATGTGTTTATTTAAAAATTAACTTTGCATCACAGTTCGTGATAAACGCCGAACATCGGTGAAATTAATAACGACTCGGCATCGACGTGTCGCGGGCGCTACGAAAACGGCGTCTAGACGGAAAGTACACTGCAAGTCCTTAGACCGGGAGTTTGTGGATGAAACGCTCATGGAGTAACATTAACAGGATATAAATATTGCACCATCTCTTTGTCTCTGACGTTAAATTATTAATCTAATCACTTTGACTTTGTTTTCTCTCAATTTTGAATTATTTTCAAAATAGATCAATATTATTATAATTGTATTTTGGTATTATTATTCCTATACCATAGTGGGACGTAAACGTAGCTGATGAAACGTGGGAACGTATTACACTCCTCTGCCTTCCTCTTCGGAAATAACAAGCGTGAAGTTACCTTTTTTACTATTATATCGTTTTTATTTGTTTATTAACACCTTTTTGTTTAACAAACACTGGAAAAACCAAGTAGTGTGTCAAAAATGGTTATTAATAATTGCGGTTGAGGTAACTTGAGCATCCATGTTTGAACCCATATCTCCTCGCACGTTTCAAGTTAAGAATATCATTATATGTTCTCACAAGTTAGACGGTATTTCTGCCGGCTCTCAGTCTATTCGGTCGGCCGACTTGATAAATATAAATAGGCACAATTAGCGTTGATTTATCAGCGGCCCGAAGGATTAAAGTCAGCGATTAATACTGACATCTGCGTCGATCGATCCTCCACGACCTTTAGCTTTCCTCCGCGACTGTACTTATCGCTTTCGAACCGATAACGATTATCGATATTCAGTACGTTTGTTTATTTGTTATAGCCAATAAAATTTATATGTGCACTTAAATATTTACTTATAGTGTTCAATATATACAAATTTATTTGCGACTGCCTCGTGGGTCGTGTTGGTTGCTAGCACGACTGCCGATCGGGAGGTCCTGGGTCCGATTCCCGGGTCGGACACTACAACTTTTTCTAAATTATATTTTATAATAGTGGTTCGGAGTCTGGACATGTGCCCAGTGCAGGCTCACCACCTATTCCATAGTTGGACATAAATACATACTTGAAACGTTCTAGTGTACTACCTCCTCCTCTTCCTACCTCTTTGAGGAGTACGGGCGTGATGTTACGTTTAGTGTTACGTAACTTCAAGCCTGTAATCGCCGAAGGGGTAGGCGGAGGAATGCAGAACATTCCCACGATTTACCGGTTACGTTTACGTCCCACTATGTAATAGGTGATTCTTTATAACACTTTTTGTACATCAATTAATATATACAATATCCGTTTTGTCGTCGTTTTTTAACATTTCAATCAGTACATTTCCAGTATGTGTATTTCTAGAAAGCGTTTAAATATAAGCGTCTATAAATTCGACGACTTCTGATGGTAGGTTGGCGTGTAAACTCAGCGCCACAAGACATTTTATTCTTCTCATACAACACTCTTGTCTGATAGCCACTTTAGAATAAGTAGTCTCTCGTTAGTCAAGAATATTCTAAGGTTCGCATACCAGCCACTTTTAAATCCTGCTTGAAATTTTTCCCTATGAACCCACTCAGTTTTAAGTATATAAAATAAAAGCATTGCAATTTCTGTAGTTTCCATAATTGACATATAATTCCGTGAATCGACGCATATGCTTTGTCAGAAAGAAAATTAAAAGACGTAACTTCACGCCTGTAATCCCCGAAGAGGTGGAAAGAGGAACGCAGAAGACTCCCGCGTGTATTCCAATTATCAAAAAAAAATACATTTTAAAATTTGGACTTATTATCTCCAATTCGACTATATCTGCTTTTGAGAAATTGTATGCTGTGTTATTATTTACAGTAAATATCTGAGTACTTCATCCATTAAATATGACATCCGTTGTGGCCTTTAATGAGGAGTTTTTGATGTTACTTAAATTGTAATATCTTGTAACTGGCAACATGTTGCCTAATTTTTTGCGCCACTGTTATATTGAAGTTGGTTATCTCGATGTGCTAGGTTTCATATTCTACATAATTTGTAAATGATCATATTTTTATGTACCTGATTAATGCCAGATTATATATAGATGCTGTGACCATCAGAAATTTCTGTTTGAATATAGATTATATATTCTTATATATACTTGGTTATAATTGTATACATATAGGTATTCTATAGTTTTTTTTTTTGCTTCAGTATTGTCCTAGATCGCATTAATTAATGTCGTATTAAACTACTAACTCATTAAAGACAAAATTCCAATGCTTCATCATTTGAACAATGGTTACATTTTTAAACCATAGAAGTTTAAAACAGTCTATTACCTACGCATTAGGTGGTTAGATGTTAGCAGACAAATGAATAAATATATAAGCCAACGTCGCCCTGACTGTGCAACCGCTCTAATTTAGTTATCGACGCGTCCAACGGATTACCTATTCAGCGCTGCACATCTGTCCGATCCGACGGCGTCTGGCCATAGTCGGGTAGCGTCGTCGGTGTCACGGCGTCCGGTTATTTTCAGTGATCCGGCCTCCGTCTTAATGTGTGCCGTAACGTTCGAGTTCGTAGCCGAAGTCTCTACTATGGTGCCCTAGTACGTGCAACTCGAATGAATGTCGATTGTGGTTTGAAACAGAAATATCTTTTTTGTCGACTATGTAATCGTCAAGAAGCCAAGTTAAAAGGGAATGTGAAACAAAATTAAAATATAATAATCCTTCAGTTATAGCTACATTTGCTTTATTGTTAATAATTACATATCCTTTTGTAAACTAAATTTCAAGGTATATAATACGTACATAATGACGATCGAGTGAGTGGTAGCCGAGTAAATACCTTGCATAGGTCTGAATCTAGTCAAAGGCTACAGCAAAACACCATACGTGACTTAGGCTGGTATGTAATTGAAACATTTATATAGATGCTTATCATGTATGTGGATTCGTGAAGTATATAACTAATATAGACATTAGGCTCACCTATTGTTCCGTGTGACGCATAATGTAGCCTGAAGCATGGAAATATTACATTCTTCTGATTAGCGCTTTCGGAAAACGTATACGTTATATTGTACAATATTACGTAAATACTCACGAATTGAGTAAAATAAGTGAGATTGTCCCTTCGAGAACCATTAGTAGTGGTAACACGAAGTGGAATAAGATCAACACACATTAGCTCTTAGCCGGATCGCGGTCCATTGTTTATTGACGCCGGCGACAAAAATATATACATCGACACGTCGCACGGACCGCGGGCCCGGAGTCCTCTCCGCGCGGCTGGAGACGGCCAGCCGGTGTCGGATATCTTTACAATGATATGTTCAGTTTTATACATACATGGTTTTATGAAAATGTAACAATAAGTAAATGTTCGTAATATTGTGATAGAACTATTAAAAAAATAAGAAGAAAGTGATGATTCTTTCTTTCTTTCTTTCTATTTGTTTTATCGCTAATCTTGGTTGGCTTGGTTCAGGTCCATCTAGTCCCAAACTATACAGAGCCTATGATTTGTTGAGCTGTCAGATAATAAAAAACATGCCTACATTTTATAACTAAAAAGTTTTATGTATGGTTTTAAATTTAGAACGAATACAGGCATTGAAAATAAAAATAATTGTTTCATATTAAGAATCGTTTCATATTAAGTTTCATATTAAGAATAGAATCGAATCTGTGGTTCGTTCAGGGCCTGATTCATTCTTTCATATTCAGTGGCGCTAACCATTACATCATTAGCCTTTGTTTGAACTATCAATACTTCCTACATTAACGACGGAATATACACTGTGTTTTTATTAACAAACATACCCAATGCTCACTAGCATGGCGCCTACGCTCCCACCAATCCGACGCGCATAGGTTCGTGTACTGATTATAACACTGTAACATTAATGTTATTTTAACGCCTCGTAAAACCACATTGAAACTTCCAATTTCAAGTTTTTATTGTCTCCTAATGGTGGCCGGAGTCATAAAATGTTTTGGACAAATCTCCGCTCGGTCTACCATCATCACGATACTGGCAGTCTTGAAAGACTTGCTCCAACATCGACGAGTGAGCGATGAGCTACACATAGTTCGTCTCAAAAAAACAATAGGTCATTCTATAATTAGAGTAATGGGGTAATTAACACTCGTTTATTTAACAGTATCAGACAATCTTGTTACAATCATTTGAAAATGGCAGAAACCTATTGGGGGATACAGTTAAAATATATCACAATACTTACAACACGATTATGAATAATCCATTTTCTTTACAGTGGTTTGAAATACTTCCTTATTTTATAAGTAGGTTTTTTTCAATTCGCTGTATAATTGATAATAAATAACTCTTGCCTCGTCTTTAAGGTATTATAAAGGACCATGAATTCATGTAAGGAATCATTATTATCAGTCTCTTGTTGTCTACTGCTGGACATTGTCCTCCTCTGAGGAGGTATGCCAATAGTATTGTGGGCACACCCCTATAGCCACAGTTCAATATAACTGTGGTTTATATGTTGGCTAGGGAATTTAACTGTTGTTTATATGTTGGCTCGGGAATTTAACTGTTGGCCGACATGTATATGTTGGCTAGTGTATTTAACTGTGGGCAAACATGTACATATACTCGTATGTTTGTTAAGGAATTTAACTGTGGCTACGCACGAAAAAATATTTACGTAAATCATTATTGACTAAAATTCGATTCAGTGGTGCAGTCTGCATCGTCAATCTCTCTTATAAAACGAAATTCTTTTGTGGCTAATAGTTACCAACTTATAATGGACTCTTGAGAATTTTGTGTAAACATGCTCAGTATTATTATCTCGTAGTTTTTTTGTAGCTAAATTCGTTAATCGTTAATCGCTTGCAGTGAGACCAAAGCACCCCACGGACTTTCAAATTTTATATTTCTCATATTGCATTGTTAATTTCGATATTAATTTTAATGTCTCAGATATAACAACTCGATAATGATCAGCATTTGAATGATCATTAGTTTTTACAGCTATAAAAGAATTTATCGCATTATCTAGCTAGGTATGTGTTTAATTTAGAAATCGTTAAATTCTTTTGTCCTTTATTATTCTGTTGTTTTTTGTCGTCTTGTAATTAATTTAATTAAAAATTAGCACGGGCTCCTTAAGGCCCGTGGTCGTCTTTCGCGGTGGCACGATGTATACAGTCAAATCTTTGCTACAGGTGTAAGTGGACACAATAAAAAGACTGATCTATGGACACAGTTGCTAATGATCAGTAATGTGAAGCTACCTCAGTGACAGAGTTTGTTTGTTTGTATCTGTATCTGGGTTATAAAAGATCTGTATGTATATATATTTTTATGCAGGTAATTTTATTAGTTGAATATACGATTATTATAATTGTAGCGTTTCTCGATTTTGATTGATATGACCGTGCCGATGTCTAGATGTTTAGAATTCGTGATTACAGACGTGATGGTACGTTATTACTTAAATTAAAGCTTTTGTTTATTGTTTTTGTATATATAATGTCACGATGCAATCCGATATTGTTCCACATGGCCCTCCGTCTCCATAACAGGTGGGAGTCCAATAAAACAAACGAGATGCGCTAATAAGGCTCGCGTCTCGACTGCGCTTGTCGTGTGCTATTTAACGTGACTGCTTGCGACTGCATTCTGTCGCAATTTCTGGTCCGCTGCGGCCGCGGTAATGAGTTTTTTGGACATTAAATTCGTTGAGCGCTGTACATTTGCATTAAATTTGTTTCGCTCACTGTACTCGAGTTGCGCCGTCTCGACGCTGTCTTGTGCGCGCGTCCGGCTCGAACGAGCTAATGTTAATTTGTCTGTTTAGGGCGGTGTGGTAAAATTGTTCTCTTTGTTTTTAACATGAGCCTTGATTTGTATTTCTATATTATTTTTTTTATTCTGTTCTTTGTGTATTACTATAACATGTTTCTTATGATTTTTATATTTCGCGACAAGAATCGTGGCGTGAAATAAGAAGTTTATTTAAATTTGTGAAAGAGGTATACTGATAGTTGAAAATTCTTTTAAAAAGGAGATTGAAAGAAATGGTTACTTTTGGGTATTCGGACAGTAACAAAGAAGTTAATGTGACTTCTTTATTATAAAAATAATTTATAATATCATTATTATGTAAGGTTAGAATTTTACATAATTAAAAAGCATGTCGCAGTCCACTGATGGATCAGCTTTGCCTGAAGAGTTATGCCCGTACTCCACATGAGGGTTGGGAATAGCAGGGGTTGTCGCACCCACGTGCTACTCCCCGCAGGCAGCCAGGGCGTTTAGTTGTGCTTGGTGTTCAGTTGCCTTTTACGACCCCCGTCGACCCCGACACGGCATCCGGGAACCTATTCAGTTCAGATTTTTTAAATGTGAGTTATATAATAATTTGTACTGTGAAGCAAAGCGACCTGTAAAAAAGGAACAACGCTACTTAGATACCTAGTTCGTGCCAATGTATTTTTTATTGTAGAGACATCACTGATATTTTTTTTGCTTTCGTTTTAGGTAAAAAACCAGAATATGGATGTCTTCAAACCTTTCAAAACTTCACGTTTTGTATGAAGTGTTCGTAGCGAAACGCGAACAGATTTAGTAAAACCGTAAGCCGCACAATCTCCTCGGCGTTGCAAGTAATGTAATGTTTTATTGCACACTTGCAGTGCTTAATCGTAACATGTTCCTGGCCGGTCATAACGACCACCGATAAAACTAGGCGTGTCCCGACCGCATCGCATAACTGTTTTATAACCGAAGTGCAGCCTCAAAGCGCCCGGCTCAGTTAAAAGCCAGTTAACTATGCAGATAAAGCAGTTTTAGTTGTAGGGTGACCACGCGTCTGTACCGCTAAAGGGACTGCACGATACTGTCCAAAGCAGATTTACTATTTTCGGGGTGTGTAGTAAAAAAAAAACAAAACTACACGCATAGTAAGTACGATTAAAAATAAATAAATAGCTATTTTTATTTATATCTACTGCTTACTGTAATATATAAGTTATATAAGTTATATAAGTTATGTACATAAAGTACATAACGTAATATCACGCCTGTTATTCCCGAAGTGGTAGGTAAAATAATGTAGAAAACTCCCACGTTTCAGTACATAAACTACTAAAAGCTATATGGAGTTGCATTTAATTTGACGGCCTAGCGCATCTCTGGTGCATTTCAAAGCGAGCTCTGGGACCTGACATTTGGCAATGCTCTGATTAAAATTGTTTAAACAATTTTTAAGTGCGTTTAATAATAATAATCATAATGGTGAAAGGAGCTGCGGGTTCAGCAAAGTATCCGATTTATTATTAACCCTCCCTAACAAATTTCGTTGTTCAATTTGTTTTTATTAAGAACCTAAATTCATTATTATTTCATAGATTTAAAATAGATCGTGAACCCATTCTTTACAGGTCTTAAAATAATTAAAATTATTACCGGTTTAGTCATAAAAAGTTATGGAGTTTAATATTCAGCTTCCCGCTATTCTGAGAAACTATTCTCAGAATAGCGGGTAGCTGTAGATTGTTTCCAGAATGCCCAGGCGCAAGTAACAATGATTTAAAAAAGGAAGCGGGCATTAACAATTTACAATGTTGACGTTATCCTATATTACCAGTCATTCAATGAAAGTATATATCTAGTTTAAAATCTGTTTACGCTTCTTTATAATGCTATAACAGAATCTATTACGTTTAATACGAATAAAAATTACACATTAGAAAACATGTATTTTATACGCCATCTTTTGTAATCCATTCTGACGTCATGGTCAATCGACTGTTCCCGTGCACGCATTTTTATTAGAACAGGAAGCAATGTTTCATATGCCGTCCTCGTCTCACACAGCTTACATTGTATACGATGTGAGTGAACCATAAATCATTTGGATAACCAATTAGTCAGTCAGCGCACAAAAAAACCACACGCTGTTTAATGGCGCGTCTAAATGCTGCTCTTAGAGAATCGTAAAAACATAATGTACTCCCGTGCGTGGAAGGTATGTGTAACACACAATACGGCTATAGCCTGCGCAGGCGTCAAAGGGTCGAATCCATCTCGCTGTCAACGTTTAAAAAACACTCCGCCGGCCAATCAGAGCCCGCCGTTTGAATAATTGTTCCGTCGCAAGCGACCAATGGCGGGCGCCCGCGGCCTTATACCGTTCAATGATTAATGCGTTGCGCCGGCGCATTTACGATCGACGCGAGTTTGAATGATTTGTCGGTTGAGCGTCACTATCGTTGGATTTACGATCGCATGCCGATTGAAACACGAACGCTCGTGCGCGTTCGTGCGCGTTCGTGCGCGTTCGTGCGCGTTCGTGCGCGTCCGTGCCGTCACGGAATGACGTGGCCGCGAGGCCGGGCCGCGTGGAACTCTTTCACTCATTTGAATATGTACCGGATGTATCAACGTCACTTTTGCGACGCTTCAAATGAAAGTATGAATCTAATTACGCACGTATCAACGTTTTCTTTCCTTAACGTGTTATTTTTTTTTGTATTTCGTATTACGTTATCAAATGATCGCGGGGAGGGATTTTTTTTTAATTTTTAGAATTATTGTTTTCAAAATTGTAGATTACGAATGTGCTAAGCAATTTGGGCGAAACGGTATTGCGATTAATTTAGTTAAAAAATAATAATACTTCAAAAATTCAAACCTTTTTATCTTGATTGGACAAAATCTAAGTAATAGCAGCAATATGTGAAATATTCCATTTTTTAACAAAAATGCAACAGTAATCTACATTTAGGCATAAAATACACATTCACTAACACACAACGGGGAATACTCGACACGACGTGGAACAAAAGCATCCCGCCTCGGCGGCCGTGGACGCGTTAATTATCTAATCGGCCGCGCAATCGGCCGGCATAATGAGGGGCCGTCCCACATAAATCTGTCGCTACGCGCGCGCCGGTAACGCACGTCTCGATCTGCTTTATTTGCAGCCAGTACTTACCGCGCGACGGCGGACGCGCTGTTACTGTCTTTTACTTTTTCCTAGTCACCGCGGACGGCGCTTCACCCGCTAACTGTCAATTAACGGCCACAAGTGAATTTGGTGCGTGGTCAGCGACGTCTTTGTTCGATAAATGGCAAAAATTTATGAGATTTCGTTTTTTTAATAAAGGTATTTTTTTCGGTTTTTGCCAACTTTTATGGTTTCGCTGTGGGAATGTGGGTCTTCTGTCTGCATGAGAGCGGGACTCTTGCATTTTAATGTTTCCAAATTACGTTTTATTTTTATAATCTATACCTGTGTCACTAAATGAATTAACTAATTTGGAGCACGAAATATTGTATATATTAGACAAATGCTCGTGAAATTATTACGAAAAGGTATCAGCATATGTTATAGCTAATAAAATATTTGCAATGAATCCCTGTTTTATATCCTGGATTTAAAAAAAGGGAAGGAAAAGTAAAAACTCACGTTCCCAACTGTTCTTAATTTGTCACAAATATTATTAGAACTTTATTTTGGTACATATTTGACTGCCTCGTTGGTCGTGTCAGTTGCAAGTGCGACTGTCGATCTGGAGGTCCCGGGTTCGATTCCTGGGCCGAGCACTACAAAATTTTCAAATTAAGATTTTCTAGTAGTGGTTCGGAGTCTGGATATGTGCCCGATGCACACCACCTATTCCATAGTGGGACGTAAACGCAACTGGTGAGCCGTGGGAACGTTCTGCATTTGTCCGCCTACCTTTTCGGGGATTACAGGCGTGAAATTACGTTTATTTTCATATTTTAACACACGTAGTTCGCGAAATGTTAAAAATAGTAATTTTTCTATCGTTTTGATTGATAGTCAAGGCTGTTAACGACTTGTGTCTCGCAGTTACGCCGACGCCGCGCCGCGATGACATTTCGGCAGATTGACAGGAATGTCTCTTGGGACCTCCAATTGCGTGTGTGGCAACATTGATGACATTTTAATTGCGACCTGTTGATAGTCGCCGTTCGTTTGAGACGTCCTACGCTTGTTTTTGTTTTTTGTTTTAGTCCTTGACAGAAATAATTATGTCAAGAGTTCTCTAGTTGTGACAATGTAATAATGATTTCGTGGTACTTCTTTTGGTGGTGGTAATTAAGTACGATTAAATTGTGTGATCCACTTAATATGTATTTACTAGAAGTGCTCGCGGCTTCGCTCGCGTGGAAATCATTAAATCATAAAGTTTTACGTCGTGGGAATTCTAGGAT
>DWEI01003611.1:0-12624 GCA_018245875.1 Mysoria ambigua | reverse complement strand
GAGTGCCAAATATCTCTATCCTTACAGACCTGCCGCCACTCCTCCACATTCATAACTCTTTTCATACAAGAAAGCGAATACAACTAATTCACCAATAAATAACATATTTTTTATATTCAGTATTAATTGAAAAAAAAGTAACATTACGGCTGCCATCGAAGTTGTAGGCAGAAGAACATAGTACGCTTATATTTCACCGATAATTGTGTCTACGTACTAGTACCTATTGAATAAGTAATGAGCTTATTGTCATATATCGGACAAAACTCCATACTCCGAGCTACTATTAGTTACAATTGGAAGTTCTAAGTTAGATGCATCAAACAGTACCCAACCCCAGTTTTAGAAAACAGAACATGTCGATCACCAGGCACGCATGCCACCACTCAACCTGCGAGTCAGTCTAAATTTAACACTAAATTAAACTGTTATATATCCTTGCAATAAATGGCCAAATGGTCTTAATTTATTAATAATTATGTAAAATGTATTTTTAATTATCTCCAGTTGTACAGCGATGAGTGTTCAGTTGTCCGGAACCTTTTTTTCGCTCCAAATGGTCCGTTAACTAAAGATTTCATAAAGACCACCGAAATTGGACTGCCAGAAAAATGTTCGCAATCATCTCTTTTGAATGGTTGAGGTTTCGCTTGGAAATTAATTTATTTCAGACATCAAAAGGATTTCAGTATTATGCGGAACCTGCCCGTCTAATCAAACCGAGCTCCGTGTGCCTACTACTTAAAAATATCAATCGTCTATGGCATATTAAATAATTGAGTAGAGATTTTATCGTAAAACGTAAAAAAAATTTCACTGCTACGATTCAGTGTTTAATATTTTTAGGTAATATTTTTCTATATAAAATAATTAGGTGTTTCTGGAACTGTTACGTTTAATTGATATACAAATATTACATAACAAAATTTACACTGTAATGGAACTGAAAACCGTAAGAGAAATTTAGGATATGTACCTACCTACCTTTAATTATAATATGAAATTTATTAAAGCACAGCATACAAAATTTAAACAATTAATTATTATTCAATGTGTACCTCTTTTAATTACTTACTTTATCTACTTTGATACACACGCTTAAATGAATATTTATCAGTAGGCCAAAAATAAATAGTATTTTCAAATACGAAATGTAACTTTCCAAAAGAGCCGAAATGACAAGCCGAAATCAAAAGTTATAATACTTGGTACATAAATAGAACCCATTTGAATGAGAATTATGACCGTAAATAGAAATATAAAGTATTTCCTAGAATACTCAACAGTTGACGTTTTCTTTGAAAGTAGATCTATTTTAAGCTACCATTTGTTATAATATAATTTAACCTATTTACATTAGGAATGTAATAATGATATGGAATATTCTGATATAATTTTCAGTTTTCAGACTAATCTGTTCGAATGTTTTACGTTCTTATTCTAACATAAACGATATTATGTGTGTTTTGGCGGTTGAGGCTTAATTAATGCACATCAGACAATATCAGTGTTACACTTTTCAAACTTGACTGCCTCTAATTATATGTATCTACAAGCTATCAGTTGATACTAAATTGCTTTCAATTGAATGAACTGAAATGGAAATACAACCCAAAAGAATACAAGAAAGATACTTTTCTCTTCAGGTACGACATCACGAGAAAATGCTGAAGGAACAGGCGAAGAAGATGAACGTTAAGTCGCTGGCGTCGAATAAGGAAGACGCGGGAAAAAGTGTGGAGATCCGCATAGCCAAAGTGGCGTTCACAATATTTTTCTTGTTCGTGTGTGCGTGGACACCCTACGCCATCGTAACTCTGACTGGCGCGTTCGGCAATAGGTAACGAACATTTCAACTTAGCTATTCCAATTAAGAAAAGGTACAGATCGGCTCCGATTGTGGTCATGACAACAATATTGACTTCTATCGCTTATCTATGTAGTGATATTCAAGGGAACACCAGAATAAAATTTTCGCTTAATAGTGATTCTAGATGACCCCACTTCATTACGCACCTCCCTGAAAGAATATTTAAACTTGCAATTAGTCCAGCGCACTATGGCAATACATATTATTACGGTTACTTAAAGCCCTCAACACACAACCGCTTCTAGTTGCAAAATTTAAATATAAGCCTGAATAGTGTAACTCATCATTAACACAGCACGTGTTAGCACACAAGTGTGTTTGAATAAAATCCCTGTCATTTTGCAGCGTGTCCTATTCTTAAGTCCATTAATTATACACGGCAGAAAACTCTGTGCTCGACGTTAATGAACAAACTTTTAAAAGCGGACAAACTTACACAAATATTATTACGCATACTCGTACATATGTTCTGTTTCAACCAAATGCAAATGAGCAGAACATACTGAAGAAAAACGTTTTATATATGAACTATGGTAATTATAATATTTGTATACGAAATTTCGCGAGGGGATTTGAAGATTAGCAGTAATCCCCATTTCACCCAATACGCGTCGTACTACATTTTACTCGAGAAATTAGGCTTAGCGCTTTATGTAATACGCAAATCCCAAAAACGTACGTTATGGTTTCACAGTCAGGTAATACAGGCTGTGCCTTTTTATACCCGTGTACAAATTATACGCCCCAGATTGCGTAGTTATTTGTTGTAGCAGCCGTTTTTCGATCTCGAGAAAACAGCGTGATTTTTACTTGTTTTGTTATTCACCGCAGATAAACAAAATAACACATTCGATAAGAGATTTTACGGTGTGCAGTTAAACTTATGGAAGTGCCTTTCGTCCAGGAGTCTGCTCACGCCGGTCGCGACGATGATACCAGCGGTGTGCTGTAAGATCGTGTCTTGCATAGATCCATGGGTTTACGCGATCAATCACCCGAGATACCGGTAAGCCCTGTACAATATTTTTATGTTTATATATAAAATTATTTCACAGAATGTAGCTAAATTTCTTTAATGATACGAATATACTCAATCCCCTGAGGATACAAAATATGAGCTTGACAGATGGTTACTTAAGCTGGTATTATTTCAAAGCACGTATAAATTATTAGATAATTCCTAAAATAATCCAGCTACGGTCATAGGGATATTGTAAAATGTCCAACTTATGAAAGCGACAAACTTTATTCAGAAAAATAAATAATGGCCGTGGCCTGGAACTGTCATAAAATTGTTCCTTTCCAGTGCGGAATTGCAAAAACGCGTTCCGTGGATGGGAGTGCGCGAGCCTGACCCGGACACAGTATCCGGGACCGCGTCCACTGGCACGAGCGTCGCCACCGCGCCCGCCGAGGCCTAAGCGAGGACTGAACACGACGCTGTATATCGCGACTTTACATGTGTACGTAGCCTAATTATTTTACGAATCTTTTGTACCCACAACATGGCCCGATTACGGAAACCGATCTCAACTAGAAATGATGCAACTTTTCACAATCGAAGCAATCATATAAACATATTTTTTAAGTCTTACAATAATTTTGTAGCGAATTAGTACTGAATTCATGAATAATAATAATAAAATAATGTACATGTACATGGAACATACATTATATAAGTGTGAAAACTACATAGATCAAACGTATATAATTTAACAAATATAAGTTACGCTTTAATTAACCAATATTAATGTAATTAATATCTACGTGAATGTAGGATTTTATTGTAAATTATAATATAGCTATTGATGGAAGTAACGTTTAAATGTTTTAACTTAGTGGCGCAGTATTTAGCGGTAAACGTGACTCGTAAAACTGCGGAGGAAGCGAACGACAGTTCTATTAAATCTCGATACGACTTCGCTTGAACCGCCCTGCTTGTTTCTCTGTTTGTTTAGTATAAGTTTGATTGGAATCGGTTGTAGAATATCAAATTGAAGTATTTATATGTTTTATGCGTTATTTAAACTTTCTGAACGTCGCCTAGAGTTAATTGAAATTCTATCTTCTTGTCACCTCGACTATTTAAGTATATATTTCATTTATGCCTTAACTATATTAGGTACAATTACCGATTAGCATTGTTTGTTCTTGATAATATGTACATTTAAAAAATCGTTTAAATGAAATGAGTTGCATCATTTTAGTTACACTCCTATTTTTATATTTTGCGCAAAAGCAATGTTATGCTTAGATTTTATTTAATAAAAAGAGCATTTGAGAGCACTTTTCCTTAATAAACCTACATCCAAATGTTTAAATATTTATGATGTTGTGTTTAATGGAAAATGTTCTATCTCGCTCAATACATTGTTAGTACCTATTGCATGCAAATAAAACAAAAAAAAATATGGATGATCCCGACGACTACGGCGAATATATTTTATTTTCAAGCAAATAAAGTTTTAAAACTGAAATAATGGCGTTTTAATACCTATACAATAAAATATCAAAAGCTGGTATTACTCTTTCACGTTACTTATAAAATGATTTTTTTATAAAATCCCGGAAAAATTTAATGTAAATGTAATGTAAAGTAAACACTGTGAATGTGCCAGCCAATTGGTATTGTTAATTTTCCATTTTTTTATATTGGGGAGAAATCCTAACAGGGTATTCGATATCCTGAAAGAAATACCAGGTTATCTGGAATTAAAACCTCACTAAAAACCGTCTCGGTTGCCTTTTACGCTAACACAGGGATTCCGGAATCTTGGAATGGTTCGCGCCACAGGAGCGGTACCTCCCGCTCCCGCCCGAGCGCGCCGGAGCCCGAGCTCGCCGGGGCGCGGCGACGCGCGGCCAGCGCGCAGCTCCGGAGGTCGACTTGTAGTTGCCTTTTACGACAAGCAAGAGACACCGCACCTGACAGTTACTCGGACAGTGCTGAGGTCAATTCCCACATAGGATCAATATTTGTATGATGAATAGAAATATTTTTCTCTATCTTTTGGCAAACAATTAATTATTAAATCGATTGATATGTTCTCCTTCGATTACATTTTCTAATATATTTACTTCATGTAAGTTGTAAATATTACATTGTTAAAATGCAAACAATTTTAAATATAAATGAATGTGTCCGTCAGTGCTTGTAATACTACGTCTTACCTAAAATTACCTTACAAAACAATATTATTAAGAGATACGTATTCGATAAAAAATATTAGCAATTGATAATAATTTAAAAAATCATGTAAAGGCAAATATATTTATATACCTATTACAGACAATACTAATCTATTTGTAACTACGCTTATTGCACAAACACGCTTTAGCCATATTTGTTTTGCAGTGGTAAAATTAACCACTTAACCACAATAATTGGTTAAATCTTAACCACTTAAGTTTCGTTATGAACGATCATTACTTCATCTGAATAATCAAAATATTTAATTGTTTCAATATTTGTTAATAGCTATGTAAATATCTCAACCCTTTCTTTCTGAGAGAAGACCCGTGCTTAACAGTGCAAGGATAAAAAGTAGTTAAAAAATAAATCGTATCAACTAATCATTATCGTTAATATTTTATATACATTTTTCCTAATTAGAAGTTCTCGAAAGTTCTCGCGGTACGTAGCACGTAGCACTAAGCAGTCTCGCCACACACTCCTAATTGCTACGAGCCTTGGTTTTACTCGAGTGAGCGCTAGAAAAACTGCTACGAGAAATAAGTTACGAGGAGCACAGAAAAGCGGCTTACGGTCGACGAGGGCGACAAAGCTTTTATTCGTATGTAAAATACGTCACGATTATTTTTATAATATTACTAAATATAGCCACATTTCGCTGTAGCTCAGTTTTAATAGTATAACTGAAAGAACAACGGTTAAAGAACTACTTGAAAAATTTTAAATAAATTATGACAATACTTTGCACTTCTAATGTAGCAAAGCACGCACGCAGTTGACTTGCTGTTCGGCTCAGTAGATGACACTCCTATTCCGAAGAAGTACTTAATAAGTTAGGATGTGTTCCTTTTAGTTCGAACAGATGACGCCATTTATATCTGGGCTAAATGAAATTGGTTTTTACTCCGTATTGATTAAATAATCAATAAAACACATATGCTTTTACCTATATATAAACACGTAGGGATACTAATACAATGTTGGGTTGTCATATTTTTTTATTTGATAGCTATTTCTACCACTAATATTCAAATTCTTAACTCCTAAAAGCTTATCAAATGTAATAAGATATTATTTAAATCAATATCTTATATTTTGTTATATTACTCTTATCAGTGTTACAGAAATAGGTAGACGAAATGTAACATGACCTGACATAACATGACATTTATTTAGCAACATTGCAAATTAGGTGGTATATACATTAAACTAAACATTACCTGAATAGTATCCAATTTTATGTATATAACTTTGCCAATATTTATAATAAAATCTTCATCGTATGAGTCCTGACGTAATCCGTAAGTTTATTATGATCATGGATGTACCAGAGACTAGCCACGGATTTTATCGACGAATCATGGACCACTCTAATGAACAGCGAAGATCGGAAGACATTTTTATGACTATATTTCTCTTTAACACGGTCTTTATTGTAGATTAACGGCGCAATTGAGTGTGAATTCAATGATTGTCGATTCCGTATAGCTTAGCGATGATTGTTTTTTGAATACTTAATATTGACACTAAGTACATAAATGTAATAAAATATTTTCATATTAGTGAGACCAGATATTGCAGTTTACGTTATGCATTTCTTTTATGTACTTCAACTTTTATTACGTAAAATCACGCCTGTAACTCCTAAAGAGGTAGACAGAGAAATGCAGAACACTCCCACTTCTCACCGGTTACGTTTACGTCCCACTATGTAATAGGTGTTCAGCCTATTGCCGTGCATCGGACACATATCCATACTCCGAATCACTACCAGAATTCTAATGAGATTTTCTATTAGAAAATTTTCTAATTAGAAAATTTTGTAGCGTTCGACCCGGGACCTACCGATTGGCAGTCGCGTTTGCAACCAACACGATCAACGAGGCAGTTTTACTATTAAAAAAATAATCTTGCTTGATTAATCTTGCTCCTCAACAACTATATTATGCTAATTAATGTACAAGTACAAATTTAAATGGCTAGGGCGACCAATATTGATTGTTTTCGGAGAACATTTTTCTCTATTCTATAATTTTGGAGTCATTTACTTAAATATTATTTCATGTCACCCCAGCTTTCGCTCCGTCCTAAATTAAATCTCGACAGATTAGGCAAGTATACGAAACAATTGATATATAAAATATATATTGCACGGCAGAATTGTACATTCATATAATCTTGCCCTACCTAATCTTCTGTTCACTTGAACGTCGGGATTAATGAGTTACATATGATTATATAATTAAAATATACATCTCCTATACAATTTAAAGTTCTTCTTCATCAGACTATTGCAATCCACTGTTGGAAATAGGTTTCACTTAAAGGGTTATGCCACACACATAATGCCTATGCTTAGCTACTCGCACCGACTACGCTAGTGCCCAGCGGCGGCCAGTAGATGTACCTTTGCGTCCTTTGCCTATGCAGACCGCGGTCTGGAGCGCCAGGGATAGTCGCCTCTCACGACACCTGTCCCGGTACGAGGTCGGGGAATGTATTCTTACTCCGCCCCGTCACGGACACGTTCGTCTTGGCTATATTGTCCACGTCTACAAGAATTTGAACATACGACTACTGGTTGGTACTTAATAATATAACAAAAATATGACGTGGACACA
Organism: Mysoria ambigua; assembly: GCA_018245875.1. Lineage (NCBI taxonomy): Eukaryota > Metazoa > Arthropoda > Insecta > Lepidoptera > Hesperiidae > Mysoria > Mysoria ambigua. Next base: position 4,940 of record DWEI01003611.1, on the reverse strand, counting down.
TGGAACATCCATCCATCTGCATGTCATAACTTTTAAATAATTACATACATGGTGAATAGTATGGTAATGGTAAATGGTGTTTTAAATAATTAGGTATGAATATAAAAACATAATTCACGAAGAGACAGGCAGATAAATGCAGAAAAATAATGGTAATAACGGTAAATATAAAAAAATATACTATAAAAGAGTAGCAACTGGTACCTCGCAATCAATTACCTACCTGTGCAGACAAATAAATATATTAGACCCCATTCCATTACCGAATTAATGACATCGTTACAGTAATAGCTTTAATCTAGAACAAATATCACCGGAGGATAGCTAATGATCGGGCATTAATTATGAACGCTGCTGAACGTAATATTTGGTGCCAATTATGTTTAGTTATCAAATGCCAACGCTGGTGTTCGCCGGAAATGAAGCCGTGCATAAGCAGATTTATTATTAGCATAATCCAGCAGACCACACATGACGGATATCAATTTATAAATTAATTATTTAATTATCGATTGGATATCCTTGTTTGTCGGGTCTTGCAAGCGTTATAGCTGATCATAAAAGCCCGAGTTCTATCCCCGGATCGAGTATTGTTTTATTTATCCAACTTGACTTTCCTAACTAAGCGCGGAGTCTGGATCAACGCAACGTCATGCTATACACTTAGACGCATTTTTGCCATAAAAAACTTAACTTTCACGATGATCGATCAAACAGTGACAGGCGTGTTTTAAATAAGGGATAATTTTCACACAAGAGATAATTTAAAGTTTAACATATATGTAGTTCAAAAAATTACATTAGCTTAGTCTAATTAATAATGTCGCTCTAATTTTTAACCAGTTTTCATTTAAAAGGCTGACCTCCCACACCTTGTGTCTCCACTTACGATTACCACTTACTACACTTACGATATACGCAGATGGAGGCAAAGTAATGCAAAAGAGCCAATAAGCCCACCGTTTTCATATAAAAGTACCACCTTTTAGCGACAATTTAAATAATGATCCGACGAACGAGAACCTTGTGCTCGAGAGGCCTGTTTAATCTCTTGAAATGAAAAAAAAACAATTTAAACCACGATTCTTCGCCAAGGCTCTGATCGCTTGAACAACTGTATTGAAACTGTTAACAGCTCAAGAGTAATAAAACAAAAGATCTAGTAAAAATGTTTTATTAGAATCTGCGATTTGTCCGCACTACGGTCACTCGAACAATTAATATTACGACATCATCGATTGCTACGTACAGGGTGTAAGTGTATGGAATGTAAATCGATAGTATAGACAGCAATCCGAGGTTGGCTCCAGACTTCAGAACGGTACAACATTGACCATAGACTTATTTCATTCATAGACATATTTGTAGAATAGAACATGGTTATTATTTCATACACTATCAAATTAAATGCAATAAACGAATAGGCACTAAACATCCCATAATTAAAATGCGTTAGTTCGAATAATAATAAAAACAAAATAAACATTAAAAACTAGTAAAATAAAACGTGACAAATGACAATCGTTATGCATAAAGGCATACAAGCATCCTTCAATCATTGAATTATTAAATAATGATGTTTTATAAAACTTTGTCAATAATGCCTTTACGCCTATCGGCCATTTTTGTCCACCCAAACTGGATCCTATTATTACATTTAAAAACGGTCTAAATGAGTCATAAAAATAAACTTCTATGCATGAATTTTACGACATAAACATTATTTAAAAAAGTATTAAAGATCCCATAAAAGTAATCAATAATCTATTTTCGTATGTTGAGTATAAATGCAAAACTATCTGCGCCTGCCGGTTAACGTCTTCATTACGAAGTTCCTCGTCTGTAGCTAACCCAAGTCAATAACGTGTCAAAAATCTCTAAAAGCATTCGTCTATAAAACAAGACATACCTACTAGCTGAATCTAATCGCCAATAAAACATTTATTCTTAACTTACAAATATAAATTTACCCTAACTTACTTAATAAGTACCTACTAAGTAATCTCCTAAGGTCTTATGAGTAATTTCAAAACGGGCTTCCCTATTTTATATGAACAATCATTTGTACCACAACGAATCCAGGACACTTTTCTAAGATCTATAAAATTTGGAAAAACCATGCAATATTAAACATATGTATTATTAAATGATAATTATTAAACGAAATTTGCGCGAGGATAACGCTCACAAAATACAGTATAAAAAATAAAATTGTTTTAGTGTGATGTGTTTAAAATGATAAGAATAATTCCTTAGCGAGAAACAAAATTGTCCTTAACCTTCAATTATAATAAATAATGATTTATATTGAAAAATAAAATTATTACCGCTGCTCAGTGCAATCTGAGTGAACCAGCACATGAGTGATTTCTCATACTCTCAATCATCTTAGTGCTTCAATGGTCTATATCAATAACTTAACTCACATTTAACTCTACCGACATATTGCTTATATACACATGACCGTTTCAAAGATTACATCATTACTAATGAAAATCTTACATAAATATGTGATGATCATTAAATTCAAAATGCAGGTTAAAACAACACAGTCTGTTGTGGGCACATAGTGTGGTCACACTTTCATATTAATGATATTGCACTTTTTTATACATACTGCTATTATTTCTAAATTACACTCATCAATAAAAGTACAAAACAGTTCACATATTGTAGGGAAACACAATAATATCATTGGAGAATCATCAAGTACAATGAAATCTGTTGGTAATTATTGATAATATCTCATTGTAGCATATCATATTAATGTCAACATATTTTTGTATTCCAATAAAAAGACAACTTGTATCAAATCGTGATTTCACATTCCTTCAGAAGGCTTAAAAACTACGACAAAAATAGCACACCTAATAATTAAAATGTTTCATGATTTTATTGCATTAACATTACTTAACGTCACCCTAGCGCCCGAGCTGCGGACACGAACAGACGTCCTCTTGGTACGGTCCTGACGGCCCCTCCCTAACATTCAACATAGCAATTTGGCTCTGCACCGTCGCACCGGCGAGATATTATTTCTTGCTTGACGTTACATCACACACGTGAACGGACCATCCTGTTTTCACAATTCGGTAACAATACAATTTTCTTCCAGTACTCGTCACCAAGTCGTCCAATCCCATCATAACATATAAACTCGTCGTAATTATGCAATGGTACCACTAAATTTCCACTCGTAACACATAAAATCATATAGGTGTCCTGCTCACTCACAGTATAGTACAATGAGATAAAATCACGAAGGGAAAATCTAAGAACTAAGAACGGTGTTTGTTGCGATTTATGCTCTGCAGAAGTCGTCGGCCCCACCACTCCTCGAGGTTGAAGGGCCTGAAGTTGGCCAGCTGGCGCGGAGCTAACACCTCCTGATAGTACCTCGCGTCCTCGCCGCCCCTCTCTAGTTCGTGGGTCACCTGACCGGGAAATAGAAATTTAGTACACATTATTAGTAAGCATTAATAGATCAGTACAATAGAGAAAAATCAACGATCTTAAAATATTTTGTTTCATATTGTTAGCGCTTCAAACAAGTACATAAGTACATTTATATTCATCAATAACATAACATAAAACATATGTTTCCTACATAAGTGTGCACCAAGTAGTATAATATGGGGAGTCGATATCAACCCTTTATCATTCCGCTGTTGGAACATAGGTCTCTTCTCAGAATGAGAGGGTTAAGGCCATAGTCTGCCATGCTGGCCAAGTGCGGGTTGGCAGACTTCACACACCTTAGAGAACATTTTTTGGGGACTCAAGGTGTGCAGGTTTCCTCACGATGTTTTCCTTCACCGTAATAACAAATGATATTTAAACTTAAAACACACATATTTTAAGAGGTGTGCGCTAAGGATTTGAACCGGATTGAGAGGTCGAATTTCAAACCATTATGCTATCACTGCTTAATATTGGAGAATGGGGAATAATAATGGGGTGTATTATTAGTTTATTATATGTCCCATGGAATAGGGAGTAAGCCTATTGCCATACACTAGGTAAAACCCAATACCATGTGTTCCTACTGGAAATTTAAAATTAGAAAAACCCCACAATACTTGATCAAGAGATAAGACCCGGCAGTTGAATCTTGCTGTCACACTCATGTTGGACCAAGAAAGCTGTCAATAAATTCATCGACCATACTAATAAATAATATTACAGTCTATTAACATAACAACACTGAGTACTCTTATTAATTATATTTCTACTGGAGCTAGTAAAAATAAATTCAGAACAAAAAACCTTTAGCTATGTTTCTCATTTCCATTGGCTGTATAATACAGTAGACCACATGTAGGTTCTAATAGAATTGTCTTAACCAAAATGTCAATTAATAAAAAGAGAAATGTCTGTTCCGTACATGTATGTCTCTATTAAAGATTTCCGAATATAAACTTTCTATGAAATGTTTTGTGAATGTTTATACACATAATATATGTATTGGCTTGAGTCACATATGTTTTTCTATAATGGTCCTACTGGTTTCTGATTTATATGAGATCCTTCATCTGAATTTATTAATTTCGACATATGTTCTTTTTTCATTATGAAGAAGATAGACTTCATAAAGTCTGGAACGATCATCATGTGATGATGAAAAACATTCAAGAGTTAGGCTGGTCCATATAAAGTCCTAATTATAATGAACAAATTATAGCACAAACAAATTATTATGATTCTTTCAATCAGTAATAGGTGATTGTAAATATTTTTTCGCACATTGGGGCATGTTAATCAGTTTTTACACTGAAAAACTTTTTACAATAATGCAACCCTGTAACAGGCCAATACAATAAGTAAGGTGTGTATAAAAACTATTAATACATGAGTTAGCCAGTAACTTATATATCATAGCTTTTTGGGTGTGCGAAAAACCCAAAACAGATATCTTTTTACATATTTTGTTAACATGAAAT
>DWEI01003610.1:0-12624 GCA_018245875.1 Mysoria ambigua | reverse complement strand
CAGCCATCGATACCTGGCGCTGGCAGCGGGATTACTCCGGTATCTCACTGCCGGCCAGCTCGATATATTTATTTTTCATAAAACTGCGCAAATCTGACATATGAAATTTACACGACACTTCGCATGAAGCGAAGAAGCCACGCGATAATCATTAAAGTTTTTGCAGCGGACGGTCCAAAGTCAGTGCGGGGCTCAACGTTGAACGAATCCGTCTGCGCAGGTAAGAACCGGAGGTGTGCCAACAACCTGTGGACGCAGTCCTTGTAACAGAGTTCGCTCGCGACAATTTGTATTATGTAAGTGTGTTACAATGTAACAAGTGTAGAGGGCGCGCGCGCGCGGGGAAAAATAAAGAAACAACGTCGCGGCTTCGTGCCCCGTGGATCATCCCCTATACGTCACGCGTTGCCGGTTTATTAAATTTGTTAGAACTGTGTTCGGTAAATAAGTGGAGCGCAAGGTAAAAATTCCCCGCATGTCGCCGGCGCGCCAGTGTCCCGCCTCTCCCCGAGGTGCTCGAGCGAAATGTTAATCCGATTCGGCTTATTGTTGCAGCCGTTTTGGTAAGTTATACGCGAATGCCAACTAATAGCGCTGTCAGAAACGGCTGAGCTTGAGTTATTTGTTCCTATAAGCCTCTTTACAGACTGCCGAATGAGATTCTGAGATGTTAAACTAATTACCCCCGTAAGAAGATTCAATTATCTTAAGGTTGTCGAGACTTTTATATTGCAATTTAACTCTTGATTTTCCGGCTCGACTGTTTTTTCTCTACTTTTCTTGTTTTACACTGTGTTAATAAGAGAACATAATATTCGCACTTACGCCAAGCTCAAATAAGTTAATGGGCATTGACCTATAGGAATAGGATTATAGAATAGAAAGATATGAATAGGATCACAGGAATAGGATTGTGGGAATATTTATATATAATAGGACCACAGAATAGGAATATAGAATTGACTGTAGAATAGGAGTAGGAGTTAAAAAGCACTATAGACATAGGACGATATTGATAGAACTATAGGAATAGGGGCTTTATGAATAGGCCAATATGAATAGCACTATAGAAATAGGACTATAGTAGTAGAGCTGCAACGGTAATCTCGTAGGAGTAGAAATATAGGAGTAGGACTAGAGGAATAGGACAATGGGATTATAACTATATTAGCAAGACTCTAGAAATATGACTACAGGAAGAGGACTATTAGTGTCAGCTGGAAGGGCGCTAGTATATTCATAAGTTATTACTGTAAACAAAATTAATTGGTTTTAGAAGTTATCAATTATAGTAATTACAGTATCGAGGTTCAAGTAAACCTGGTTCATCTAAAGTTGGCGACAGACACTTTTCTTCTTTAATCAGCGTCTTCGGAGTTTAACAGTATTTCATCTTTTGGTGAGGTCTTCAGAGTACCTAGTCGGAAGGTGACTTGTACTCGTTTTGCCTAGATAGAAGTATAACTATGAATCTATTATATTTCCCTTCTCCCTCTCTACCATCCCATTGCCACTGCTCGTGGACATTAAAACTACATTTTTATTTCTTCCTGAAATTGAAATGGAAATCTGCATTTGGAAAACATTATGGTCAAATCTGAGGTTCCATGTTCGGTCATGATGAACAGAATCATTTGCAGCTAGTAAATGTTCCATTTGCCATCAAGTCACTTACAGATTCGAAATTCGGAGTAGCTTCGAATACAGTGGTACCGACAACAGAAGGGCACGGATGCGACGAACGTCAGACATGAATTTTGTCTCGTCGGATGTGGGCCGTTTTTGCTCTATGCATGATTATGCTCTCAATACCTTGTTTGCAAATGTATGGGGTTGATCATCAAGAAGTTACAAAAAAAAGAAGCCATTAGCCATATTCTGGAATGATGCTTACGATTTTATCGGATGATTAAAACTAGTTACTATTAAATTTTCTTCCCCTTTGCCTTCATTACAAACATATCTTCTGCCTTCCTCTTTGGGGATAACAGGCATTATGTTACATTCATTACAAACCCCGTATACGTTTAACACAAAATAAGGGACTTAGATTTGAATGGTATTAACATTGAAAATTGTAATTTTTACAAATCAGACCCCGCATAAATGACGCAACTTCGTACTTCACCGACGACGCTCAATAAGCAACTAGTGTACAGAAATAGTTCGGCCGTAACATTACAAATGCCACGAAGACGCTGCATTCAATTTTACGAGCCTGTTCGTATTTAATAAATATGTCGGCCTCTTCCGACCCCCAAATTTTACGACTGCACAATAAAACATGTCTCGACATCGAAATTTATATACGCACATAAAGTTTTATATCCGCGCGACTTGCACCGACGGAGGTTCCCTAATTGTTGTCGGTCACGGCCAACACGAAGCGCGACCCGGAGTCTCGTGAAAACTCGCTGTACTCATAGATATTACAAGGTGGCGTTTGCTTTTAATCTATCTATCTCTCTGACACTGTAAATGTTGAATACATGTTAACAATTTTATTGTATTATAACACTTTCATAGATATAAATTGATAGCTGTTATAATGTACCAGGGCTTGCTATCTTTAATTCGTATTGATATGGCAAAGAATTAATCAAACACAGATATGTCGGAACTGGAATTATTCAGAGTGATTATTGTAGTGTTTATTTACTTATAAAATTATTCTTTTGCTGCATTAGTTTATTAATTCGTTTATTTATTTAAACAAATGTTGCACGAATAAAGTGGACAAAAGTTAAATGAAAAATACTATAATAAATGTCACCTCAGTTAAACATAGATGCGAACGGCAATACGTTCGTGACAACAGCAATGATTCTATTAATATTGTAATCGCGAAAATTTTGTGAGTATGGATGTTTGTTACTTTTTCACGTCCAAAGTACTGAATAGATTTTAATGAACGTAACTTCAGGCCTGTAATCCCAGAAGAGGTAGGCAGCGAAATGCAGAAACTCTCCCACGTTTCACCGGTTACGTTTACGTCTCACTATGAAATAGTTGGTGAACTTATTGCCATACATGGGGCACGTATCCAGATTCCGAACCATTACCTAGCACAAAATCTAAATTAGATTTTTTTTTAATGTTTGACCCGGGAATCGAACCCGGGACCTACCGATCGGCAGTCGCATTTCCAACCAACACCACGAACGAGACAGTTTTAATGAAACTTTACAATAATATATCTTATACATAGCCTACAATTTATAATAATATTCTGTGTATTGTCCAAAATACAAGTAAGTAGGATATGCCGCCGAGCTGGCGTCCATGTTGCGCCCCTCGACTCTTCTTTTTTGTCTAGGTATTTGAGTTTTTTCTTTCCTCTGTGGAGCAACACATCAGCTACTTTTCATCCTAGGATTCCCACGAGGTCGGTATTTACGCGGGAAAAACTTTGTGACACACTGACTTCCACGCGGGCCAAGCCCATTTAGTACATCTAGTAGAAAATTAATGATTTAAAATACTATTTAAAACAAAAATCGAACTGCTATACTTGTGTAATTTTATTGTTACTATCGAATATGTAGTTGCTTACAGACTAGTATTATAATGCTTTCAAAATACAAAACTATAGTAGACAAGGTCGAGAATAGTACAGTAGACAAGGTCCTACGTCTCATTTAATTGAATGCGGTTAAAATATGTGATAGAACGTAATAAATATATCGTCCGTGTTCGGCCTCATAAAAGTCCCCTAGCAAACAGAAGCCGGTATAAAAATGTGATTTGTAATGATGCGATTTGTACCGTATAATTTCTCAGTTACCGCCCAGCGTTGACGGTGTCCGTCTGAAGATGTGCTTTTATTTAGGAAATTTATGCCGTTCCGAGCACCCTATTTAAGTCAATTTGGGAAATTGATACCTTTTGTTTTATTTTTTTTTTCTGTTGCCCGTCTCGTATTATTTAATTTTCAATTTTCAATAAATAAAAACTATAATTATACATGCTACACTTATCTGCCCGGCACTTCGATGCAATACAGGCATGATGTTATGTTGTGTGAATTAATAATATTCAAAAATATTCACACACTTTTTTCATATCACTAATTTACAATTAGCTTACAATTATATGTTCATGCTTCTCTTACAGGTGGGTGAAAGGAGGTTCATAAACGCATGGTTTCGAAGACTTCACCATCCACAAAGTACATGATATATTCAAATATTTGTCAAATAATAAAATAAATAAATAAATCACGAGTAAATTCAAATGTATTTAATATCACGTTTTATTTAATATTTCGACTTCAGCGAAATAATATAGAGTATTCAGTTTGTAGAGTATACAGTTTGTACTTATTGTCACTGTGATAGTCTATCAAGTATGTAGCCTGGATGAACAGTTCGACTGTGCATGAACGAATGATAATCAATTCGCTGTTCAATTGAGTAAATTCGCATTCGCATCATTCATTGCAAAGCGCTCGCATCGCAGGTAAATCAATAAACTAATGATGAACATTTCGAATTTAGATTGAACGCAAACCAGTACCGGTACGTCGTCGAACTCGAGCGCGGCGTTCGGTCGGCAACAAACGCGTTAACGATCAAATGATTCATGTTTATTGACCTCTTGTTGGTATAATTAGTCATCGCTCCACGACTCTTTCACGTGCGAAATTTCATGCCTAATAGCGTTCTCCTAATTGCGTAGTGTATTTATTTGGCAGACGTATTTCGTGTTTAATATGGACTATGTGAATCACCGTCTGCGGTGTGATTCTGGTGGCAAATTTGAAAAACTTGCACAAATGTAAAAATTCAGTAATGGCATTCGAAATTTTAAAAAAATTGAAATTGAATTGGGTTCATTCTATTTGCAGTACTATCCAGGGAATTTAAACGTGATATTTACAATATATTAAAATGAACCATAGTATTTCTCGTAGACTGTCTCGTTGGTCGTTTTTATAGCAAGGTCGATCGCTGATAGACAGGTCTGAGTTCAAATCCCGGGTGAGACACTATATGATTTTTATAAATTAGTTTTATTCTATATTCCATAGTGTAACGTAAACCTACCTGGTGAAACATGCGAGTGTGCTCCACTCTTCTGCCTACCCTTTCAAGAATTACAGGCGTGACATTTTACGTTAAGAATGGTACGCAATAGTATAAATAGTAATGAATTACAATTTCATCACGTTTGGAGGGAATCATTTCAAACATAGCTATAATGATACAGTTGCCTTAATAAACGATCTAACCGACGAATATTCGAAAACTAACAAATGTATGTAACTTGACTGCCTCGTTGGTCGTGTTGCCGATGTATGGCAATAGGCTCACCACCAATTCCATAGTGAGTAGTAAACGTAACTGGTGAATCGTGGAAATGTTCTGCATTCCTCTGCCTATCGCTTCGGGGATTAATGGCGTGAAGTTACGTAACAAATGTATATGCACGACTGTAAGAATAAATAACAGAATTAATTAACGAGCCAAATGAAATAATGAACAAGCGAATGAATGAATAAATTAACTAGCAAATGTAGTAATATAGTAATATAGTAAATCATTTATCAATAATGCTGATATAGTATTTATTTATTTTACTTTGATATATTATAAGAATTTATATATTGTTAATAATAATGTCCGGGCGGAATAAGAATTCATTCGCCGACCTCATGTCGAGACGGGATACAGGACGTCGTAAGAGACGATTCTATGCGCGGAATTGTGCGGTCATTCTAGGCACAGCTATATATTCTGGCCTCCTATGGGTAACAGCGTAGGCGGTGCGAGAGGAGCGTATGCCCAGCATGGGGATTATGGGCATAACCCTCAAGGGAGGTCTGTTTTCAGCAGTGGACTACAATACGCTTATAATGATGGTGAAACTACCATGACGTTAAAAGAGGTATAATGACCAGTTAATTACTTTTACGTTTCACTAAGGAATAGGTGATGAGGCTTTTGCTATATTTGGGACACAAATCCAGGCCAAAGTCATGAGACGATACGACCATTGAAGCAAGCAAGCGAGGCAATATTAAATTGTTTCACAAATACTAATATATAGTATAATATAATTTGTTTTGAAGTGTAATTATAGTAAATAAAGTAACTGTACGACTGTGTACTGTTCTGATAGTGGGTAAGGAGGTAGTTAATAGTTAGCGACGAGCGAGATCGGGCCTGGAGTTGGAGTGGTCCCAGGTGCTTGCGTCTCAGACTGTATTACTGCGTGATGTACCATTGTGCTATGTTGAGATAAGGGCATGTTCACACTGATTTTTGCGTAGTTGCATCAAAATTAGTTTCTGTTATCCGCGTTATCTTTATGCCATTTCGACAGTCATGTCTGATGCCAGATTGGTCAAAAATGTTTATCAAAGTGAGTTGTCGAGGATAATAATCAAATGTATGGCCGTTATAAAACAATGTCTTTCATTCCTCTAGTTTCGATAAAAAATACCATTTATTAAAGCCAATTATTGGAATTGGCTTTAAGCGATATTATTTGAAACGATTTAAGTATAAACATTTTCATGTTTTATTACTAGTCGGGCGTCTGTACTGACGTCTTACAGATTTATAGGTCAGTGATCAAGATTGAACCACAATATTAGAGTTTCGTAAGGAGTTTTGCGTTTGTTGGATACAAGCGCGGCTACTGACTGGGTTCAAATCCAAATCAAATCGAATCCAAATCAAAACAATAGAATCAAATTTTTGCGGCAGTACAGTGTTGAGCTGACATAATAGTATTATTTAATTGAAATCATCCTTTGTGCACGCCGATCACATCAAGCACTTGGAATTCATTTACTTATTTTATTAATGTGTTGTGATGCCACAGATTGTTTGCACTTAGCTTCCGTTGCAGCTGTAACGTCTTAGAACGGCTGCAGGTCTGGCAAATGCCCAGGTCATAACTTATTAGGATGTCCCTAATAGCCAGTTAGAGCAACTGTTTGAGGGTGAGAATATGATTATTAGGGTGAGAATATGTATTCATTTCAAGGAATAAAGGAGTCTTATTAATAACAAGCTACTATCTCACAAGGTAGACAGAGTACAGAGTGCAAAATTACGAAGTAACAAGAGTCTTACCGACTCAATAATATTTTTGATCCAACTACATGGATCATGGTCAGCCAGAAATTCTTTCTTTTGCAGTATTCCGTTCGGAATAATTAGATCCAACTCCCGTACGAGATACTCGTATCTGTTAGAGGAAGGAGTGCGTCAAAGCCACTAAGCCGGATAAATTACCTTCCCATGTCGATAGTAAGGATTCAAGATACTGCGTTGGCAACTTTGTATGTGATTCCCATTACATTCAATATGATTTAGAAGATAATTATCGAGTAATAGATTCCTTAGTTATACCAGTTATGCTAGGTTTGTATTAGATTTATTATAATTATTATACACAAATGTGTATAATTATTAAAATAAACTTAAGAAACATTTGTACCTTCAAGTCCGGTCCCGCACGGGATTGACAGAGAATACTAACAGCCAATCTCAGGGAGATGCATAAAAATAAAGAAAAAAATATATCGTTGTCAGGTCACGGGGATACTCGTACTCCTTTATAAAGTTTATTTTCTACATATAAATTCCGTATCTTACAACTCTAGCCTTTCTATTAAGATCAATAACCATTATTATCATTATGAAAATAGTAATTCCATACTGGTACCTATCTTACACATATTCGTTCGGGTATTACGCGTGATATTAGGTTACGAAAATCAGTCTTAACAATGTACAGTATGTCAGATATAAAAAGAGTTAAAAATTTAGTAGACCTTTACTCCAATTCTATTTCTACATCATGACACGAAAATAAAAAGCGGAAAACGGTCTTTTGTTCCCGCATTTTGATCTGGGCTTCGGGAGGATTTTTCTTGGGCGTCATTTACTTGTAGTGCTAATGCCTGTTGTGGGACGAGGCGCGTGCGAATTGCCACATTTACAGGCGTCGCCGGTTTCCTGGACCACGTTACATCCAGTGTTTCGACTGAGCAATGCATCTTAACGCGATGCGACTTTAAATTATTCCGTGATGGAATGGCGGCGCGGTACCACGATAAGTGGTGGACGAATTTATTTACTTTTGCAATTTAAGTAGCTTTATGTTGCGATTGTTGTAGTGGATAATTCTTTGTTACATGGATTCATGAAAAAGTTACAGCTTTGTGGTTTAAAGCTTGTAGTTTGAAAAACATAAATATATTATAGTTCTTTGGTAAAACTATTTGCGTTTTAACAATAATTGTCGCCAGTAATTGGAAGATGACTGATGTCAAACAGTTGAAGGATTGACATGTTGTTGTTGATAATGATGAAAGTCAAAGAATAAATAGTAAGAATAATTTAGATTCATATTCAAAGACTACTTAAACATAACATGCCCACGTTAATAACATTTATATTCTTTCAAGACTACAGATTTGAACATGTCAAAAGGAATAATATAACGAATACGTAGAACTTGAAATTTTCAACTTTATAACAAATTAATATCAATATTCGCTCAAAATGCATTGAAGACAAGTCTTTTCCCTTAATGTGCAGTTTACTTGCTATTAAATAATTATTTATTGATGTAATAACAAGTTAGGTCGTCTGCGTTCAATGCAGTGTGACTCAACATATGGCGCCCTTTACATTGGCCGATGGTGTTCTGGGAAAACGCTATACCATGCTTGGAAATAACATTCAATTACAGTCAGACGGCTAGAGAAAGTAAATGCTATAGGGTTCCACTGTAACTTCTTACTGAGTTTTTAATGCACAATGTTCGAGTTAGTTTTAAATCGCTGCAATAAATTTGTCTCCAGCTGTTGGTTGGCTATCACTTCCATTAACTGAGCGAATTCCAGAAGTAATACGACATTTGTACCAGAAACTAAAATATACAGTGTGATCTTTTATTTTATTAATGATTTCTATGTTCGTTTGTGCTTGTGAAATATCGAGAGAATCAAAAATTAGGAAAAAGAAAGGTAATAAACTAGTAAACAATAACATCATGTCTGTACTCTCCGAAGAGCTAAGACACAGTTCACCAGTTACACGCATGTAAGGAAATACGTCGGAAGTATTTGGCTATTAATTATATGAAATTTGTTTTCATTATCGTCCCGCTTGCTGGGCCAGTATAACCACCGATGGAGCTGACTATTGAGTCTGGATCACACAAATATTTGTATTAGGTTTGCTTCTCATCCGACGCAAATATTTGTGCGACAAGCAACGAGTAAGTAGTAAATAACAGGCTGGTCGCGGCTCGGGAACACATACAAGGGTATCGCCTATAGCGAGTCTGTGGTCTAGCTGTCGGTTGAAGGTTAAGTTAGGTCAAAGGTGTCGCATCCATTGACAAATAGATTTGCACTCCTCCTTGATACCTAATGAACATAATGCAAACATCGACGCTAAGCAACAAACAGACGCAACTACAACGTTTCTGCTTCCGAACCCTTATTATTTATATAATAGGTTAATAATAATCAATATTTAGTTACCATATACAGGATGTGCCTATGCGACGAGGCAATGGTACGGGTACAAAAAAAGTTGTATGTTTATTTAATAACCTGTCAAGGCTTTTAAATAAAATTTATCGGCGACCGCCAACCGGGTGTACTGGGTTTTACGATCACCACTTTGTGCCCGGCGCATGAGAGTTTTATTTGCGTATATAGGCTTTTAATGGGTCGTACGCACCAGAAACACCGCTGGTGAGCGGTGCACTGTAACTCTAAAGAGACAACTTTATTGCATTATTTCACATGGCCCGTTCGCTCGTTGCTTTATGAGCGTTGTTCTCGATAGTTTGTTGAATAAAAAATGCTATTTAAATCCTCGTTCGGTATAAAAAATTAAAATGCGGTGCTTTTAATCGTAGGTATAATATAACTTGAATATTGTGACAAATGTTAAGTCTTCGTTTACAAGAGAATGATGAATCTAGAAAGCGCGTCAGGTTTCTAAGGATAAGGTACTACACATTATATCGGTTATCTCTGCCCACTCCGTAAACGTTCAGGTTTAACGGTATTCTTACGACAATTATATCCGTCTGTAACTGAGTACATCGATTACGGGTTTAGGTATTAAAATACGTATATTAGGCGACATGATATGAAATGAATTGAAATCGATAGAAATGAAGTTACTGTTGCCAAAGCGATGTGTAAAAATAGAAAAAAAATACGATTCCTTAGATACTTCATTGAGTTCTTTTAAAAAAGATTGATTTCTCTTTATCTTGTTAAGCTATACATCAATTAAAGCACCAGGACTGATGGGCCCTTACGAGTATGCGATGACAAATTACTAACGATCTATCCAGTTCAACAAATTCAGATAGTATAAGGAATGGTAAAAATGACCCTTAACATGAGTGATACGACGAAATGTACGTATATAAATCATTTATTTCACATATTAACTTTAATAATGTGTACATGACTGCTTATCGCGAGGTCCTAGATTCAAATTCGGGATTGGGCACAGCGGGACGCAAACGCGACTGGCGAAACGTAGGCGTGTTCCGCGTACTCCGCTACGACTACGAGGATTGCACGCGTGCCGTTAAGTTTTTTTTTTTGTATATTACTTTTGGTTATAATTCCAAATGTATAATTTTCGGCGCTCTTATAAAAGTGGTGGCGGTCAAAATTGTTCAGAGCGCGCTCCTGCAGCTAGAACATTTAGCTCCCCCAAGAGAGATTACTCTACATTCTGAACCTAACAGCTGTTAGAGGTTAAACTTCAATTCGTTGTGCAACAGTAAGCTTTTGTGCGACTCTAAGATAGCGAAATATATATCTGTATACATAGAACACTTTTCTAATATGTTTCAAAATGCAACTTCACGCTTGTAATCCCCGAAGAGGCAGGCAGAATAATATAAAATATTCCCACGTTTCACCAGTTACGTTTAAATAGGTCCTTCTATGAAATGAGTGGTGGTGAGCCTATTGCCATACATCGGGCACATATCCAAATTATGAACTACTACTAGAAAAAACTATATAAGATTAATTTTCTAATGTTCGACCCGAGAATCGAACCCAGCAACCCGCGATCGGCAGTGGCACTTGCAACCAACACGATCGACAAGTTCGTAATAGATAATTATGATTTTTTTGATTTGACTTGATTCGTTCGCGTTTGCCCACCCCAATGGGATATAGGCATGACTACACTCGATATTAATATTCAGTAGCCCATCGTCTGCCACTAGCCTGTAAGGGACCTGGTCTGATGATACAATAATAGAGATTCATTTGCACATCCCGCCCCGACACGGCCAGTTCATTAGACGATGTATACAGAGTAATAAATTACTCTGTATAATCCAGCCTGTATAATTTATTTGTAGCTGCAATATTTTAACTAAATATGTAATATTTGTAGTTTAGAATTTTTATTTCAAAGTTCTCGTAGTGGCTGGTAAACTGGATTCGTGTCCGGTGTATGGCGACAGACTCACCACCTATTCCGTGATGCGATGTGTACGTAACTGGTGACTCATAGTCGTGATGTCACGTATCTACGCATATATGCAGGCAGAAAACATACCCTTCAATATTTTTTTAACGAGCGAAAACTAAATAACTTTGATCACCGCTAAAAATAGTGAAAAATAGTGTTGGTTTTTAATCCGTGTGAAGCGATTACAGAACAGTCGTCCATTACAATATTACATCTCTATAGAATTAAACAGGTATAAAAAAGCTTACAATAAGTGGGTAATGAAAATGGATTTTTTCTAGAAATGAGTATGTAATATAAGTAACTTTACGCCTGTAATCCCCGAAAGGGTAGGCAGAGGAATGCAGAACATTCCCACGGTTCACCGGTTACGTTTGACTGTGATCACTCGTGATCTGCGATCCCCATCCGCGTGCCCCAGTCTAAGAAAGGCCACATCTTAGAAAGGCATGAGTCCAATGGTGGACTTAGGCTGATGGTATATTATTTAACTTTGTGTTTTTTAAACTCCACCGGAATATCAGTGCTCCGATATACTCAAATGTACAAACATTGCAGAAACAATTGCCAATGACGCAATCATCTATTAAATCTGATCTATAAAAATTCCGAATATTTGTACTCAAATGTGATCTGCGTGTCATCAAAATAAAGTTTTCTTTACGTACTGGCAAGCAACACTTATAAAGATTATACATTTGTATCCATACCTTTATAAATGCATTCTCTATCTTTCTCTATCGTGTCTCTACATAACTGTGTATGCACGTACTGCATCGCATCCCGTTAAAAGCACGTACGTAGTAACACTCGTTACCTACATGCGCTCTATCAAGTGTATCCTCCCGTGGTTTGTGATAGAGATAGATGGATTCGACGAAGCGCTTTATAAAGGTTCATTTGAATGCCTTCTTTTATACTGTGTAAATCGGAATTTTCCACTTTCAGCTTGTTAAGACAGATATTCTGTTCTATGTTATGAATGTTGTAATGTTGAATATTAATCGAACTCTACTAAATGAAAAGACGAATTAAACTTAAACAAGTAAAAAAGCTCCACGTATAATATTATGAAGTTGGAATTATTTTAAGTAGTATGTTTCGTTTATTTTATTATGATATTTGATTATTACTTAAA